>JAUUDW010404771.1:0-12837 GCA_032361385.1 Panulirus guttatus | reverse complement strand
CTGACCCCTCTAACTATTTTCCTGTTGATTTGACATCTACCATTTCCAAAGTCTTTGAATCCCTCCTCAACTCCCATACCCTTAAAATCCTCAAAAATCACATTCTTCTATCTGATCACCGGTATGGCTTCCGTAAGGTGAGATCAGCTGGAGTTATTTTTTCCTATCTTATCAATGTCTGGTCACCATCCCTGAAAGATTTTGAGGAGCCATGTGTAGTTGCCCTTGACATATCTAAGGCTTCTGACAGGGTGTGGCATCAAGGTCTCATCCCTAAGCTCCCCTCTTTTGGCTTTCTGCCCTCACTTTGCTCCTTCAAATCTAGTTTCCTCTGCGACCGATCTATCTCTGTGGTTGTTGATGGATCAGCCACCCCTTTTCTCCATCAACAGCGGTGACTCCTCAAGGTTCTGTCCTGTCCCCTACAATCTTTCTCCTTTTTTCAAAGATTTCCTCTCCTCCACAAGTAATCCAATGCACTCATACGCTGACAATTCAGCAGTGCATTCTTCCATATTCTTCAATTTTTCTCCCTCTTCTCTGACTCAATCTGCATCTTGTTTTGACACAGCTTCCTTAATAAACTCAGACTTGGACTGGATATCTCAGCAGGGTAGACAAAATCTTGTTAAGTTTAATGCCTCGAAGACACAGTTTCTACCCATCTCTCTATCAAAAACTCCTCACAACTCTCGTCTCTCCTTTGACGGTTCTGTAATTCTACCTCTTGACTCAATGAACATACTTGATATTACTGTGACATCCACTCTTTCTTGGACAACCCACATTGCAGGAATAGCTATTCTGCCTCTAAGAAACTGGGTGTCCTTTTTAGATGTTGAAGCTTCTCTTCTGAACAGTTGCTCCGTTTATACAAGGGATTGATTCACCTTTGTATGGAGTACTGCTCTCACATTTGGGGTGGTTCTAGCTCTGTATTCTTGGTTGACAGAGTCAAGTCCAAAGTGATCTGACTTATAAACTGTCCCATGCTAACTTCCAAACTTGACCCCTTTGCCTGCACTGCAGTGTTGGTTCACTTTCCCTCTTCTATGGGTATTACTTTGGTTTTTGCTCCCAAGAGCTGGCTGCTTGTGTGCTTCCACCAGTAGCTAGACCACGCAATACTTGGCAAGCTGTTGCATCACATGATCATTGTGTGGCTATCGGCAAATCAAGGGTGGTTCGTTTTGTTACCTGCTTCTTTCTTTCCCTACACATCGAAGCTTTGGAACTCTCTACCTTCTCATGTCTTTCCCAATAACTAAGACCTGGCACATTTCAAAAGACATGTTTTCCACTTTCTCAAAGATTCGTAAATACTTTCCCTTGTCTTTTCTTTCTCTATTTCATAATTCTCTATATTTCAATTAAGGCCCGGCCTCTGTGTGGACCTTGTCCGTGACTGGAGCCTTCAACATGAAAAAAGACTCCTTTCTAAATCAAATGGCCTGAGACTGAGCGAGGGGCCGTCATGAACATAGTCATGTCCGCAAACACCTAATCAGTACGTGTGGGACTTCTGAAATGCTAAGAAACATGACTTTATTATCGGATTCATTGTAAAGTGTCGGTTCGATATTACAGAAACAATACAACGGTACCCAACTTTATATCAGCTGACTTCGATAGACCGCGTCCTAATTCAGATAAATTGGATCAGATTATTAGGAGTAGATACAGTTAAAGTGATGTAGCATTAGTTCATGGGTGCAATACGTCCCCTCCAGCGAACCAACTTCTCAAGGATTGTGAAAAAGAAGTTCTGAATGGGGAAAGCCAGATTCTACGAATAAAGAATGCATTAAGTTCATTAATGCGTTTCTGAGCGAGACACTTTGGGTAGAGCGGCGCACTTGCTTTGACACATTACGCTAGCTGTATTTCTTAGTTGTTGACACTTTTAATGCATGGTCAACCCAAGCGTTCTGCCCAGTGTGTACAGATGAACAGAGACAAGCGATGGTGATGATGGAGAACTGGTTCTGGTATCGGAACCCTCGAGTCAGATCTCAAGATCTCATCTCAGTTCAGTTTCAGCACTTTATTCCTTGATAGAGGAATCGTATCAATTATAAAGTCTTCAATCATTACTGTGGTCGTCCACATTACGTCAAACACACTGGAGATAATACGGCCACTGGCTACAAAATTGCAAAAACTTCATTAAGATATCCAACAGGTCTAGAAAGCGATCGATGGTGTGTTCACTAAAGTGGAAGACATGAGAGGCCACATCGACAGAATCCTCCTCATGGGTGAGGATTTGGGCAGTGAGGCCATCATAGAGAAGGCAACTGGCAGGCAACAACACACACCAAATGCCGACTGAGCCACTAGTAAAGAGCGCTATAACACAGTTGTAGCAATTCTATTCCTGCAACACGGGCTCTCAGAGATAAGAACCAAGCTTACTGTCCACAACACCAGACCAGACCAAGCAATAGTCTTCCAGTTGCCATCCAAAGATTTCAAAAGGACTGAGGTTCTGGGCGGCTGATCTTCCTACGTCCCACTTTATCACAGCAAAACTAAAGTAATAGACTGCATACAAGGTCATATGATTTCAGTCATAAATACGATGAAATGTCTAAAATATATAATTTCCAAAGGAAGAAAGCAGATTCTTCTTTCGTGAACGCTTGTCATAGCCATGTTTTAGGATATATCAGAATTAAGCAATATAATAAAGTTCCGCCAAACAAATCATCTCATTAATGTATCATTATCAACCAGATCCCTTATCTTGATATTGTTTTCATTTGTACTAGTAACAACCATCGGACCAATAACCATCCCGTCTTCGAGATTCCTTGAGGATACAGATGAAGACATAAAAATTCTGTTGGTAGAATAGACTGGACATTGGCCATCGGTTGATGTGTATTTGTAAGGTCTGTCAGCGGGTTTAGAAGGATGAAGAACTTTCTCCGATCAACTATATCGGAAGAGACTATCTGGTCTCGCACTGACGCACCTCCTTCACAGCTTCAGGTCAACAGACAGTCTGTCAGGCATTCCCTCGTTTTTCTTTTTCCTTTTGATAATTCTTTCTATATTTCAGTGAAGGCCCGGCCTTTAATGTGGACTTTTTTCCCTGGGTGGAGCCTTGAACATACAAAAAAAGAGTAGAAAGTTCTACGTTTCTATATTTGATGAGAATTTTAATTGGAGATTACATATACTTCTGTAGTTAAACAAAGCTCAGTGTTTAGAGGGAAAAATGGCTTGGGGATGTCTTAGGGGAAGAGCCAGGAGTTAATGTGAAAGAGTGTAAGGAAGTGAGCACTAGATTGATGTGGGTGGAAATATAAGTGGATTCCGAGAGATGGGAGATAATTATTAGTCCTAATGCACTTGGCCACGAGAAGAATGATAAAGATAGGCGAGTTGTAGGTGCAACCATGTATGTCAGCAGTTTTGATCGGATATTACGTAGTGGTGGGTGATTTGAATGCGAAAGTGGGTTAAGTGGCAATTGAGGGTATGATTGGGGGGCATTTATTGTTGTGAATAAGACTGGTGAACAGCTTATGGTGTTGTGTGCCGAAATTGAACTGGTGATTGGGAATACCTGCTTTACAAACAAAGACAAAACATAAGTATACTGACAGCCGTGCAAAACAGAAACTCTTCGATGTGAATATGCTGAAAGATGCAGCTGGTGGGATGGCTGATTATTACCTGATGAAGACGAGGGTGAAGATTCGCAGAGACTTTCGGAAAAGAGGAAATGATATGGATGAAAAGAGGATGGAGAGGGTAATTTTAGCTAAGTGTAATGATCTTAATTGTAAGTTTAAAGAGAGCTTTAGGAAGTTAGTTATATCAGGATTGTTGCCCCGATATGACGTAAATCCATGTACCTTCAGTAAAATGCTGGGGATAATCAGTAGAACTGAAGCTCCCAGTAAAGAGAAGAAAACTGTCTTTTGTATAGGTTTATGGGATCATTTTAGCCAAAATAGAAGTCTCTTTGCCAAGGATAGACTCTACTTGCATAGAATAGGGACAGCCCGCCTTGGCAGTGTTAGACGAGAATATTAGGCTCTTTTTCTCGAGAGACATAATAGATCAGCTAAGTACTCAGAACTTAGGAAAACCGAAAAAGGGATTCAGGATAAGAGGGAACATGACAAGATAGGTAAAACAGAAGTCATAAAACTGACGCGGAAAAGGAACAAGGACGGTCGGAGACACTGGAGAACAGAAAACCGGAAGGTTGATTCTGTGGGCGGGCCGCAAATGCGGCACAGTCAAGAACGATAAGCGGTTGACCACAGATGTTCATTTATTTACAGCCAGGCCGGGCCTTTCTTCAGGTGGACATGAGAGAACGAAAAGCCGCTTGGGAATTTATTAACTGGCGAAAACCTAAAGGAGGCAGAACTTCTGTTATTAAGGTCGGTGGTTGGCTCTGACCTCCTTTCTTTTGTTGATGGAATAGAATAGAATAGAATAGAATTTATTCATTTCCATTATTACAATGGTTATTCTTGACATATAACTTATGATCATTAAAAGCTATTACATGAGTCATACAATATGTCCAATGAAGTTTTGCCAGACCTACATTAACATATAGAAGAGACACACAATGCAACAGTGTTGAGACAAATAAAAGATAAAACACAATGTAACAATGCTGAGTCAAGTGAAGTCAACCAAACCGTGGAATGTGGGGCTTAAAGTTCATTACTGATGTCTTCTCTGAGGATTAAAAAGTCAGCTTGTCAGCCGTGGCGTTGTCACCAAAGCATTAGCGACGTAGTGTCAAGTCAACTGTCACTACATAGTTCTCCTTCCCTGTTCTTCCTGGGATAAAGACCTGGATGGTGATAAGAGTCCCATAGGAGGGAAAGTCACTGTGTGCACCATTATGCTGCAGCTACAGGAGAGTAGTGTGTGGTGCGCTAAGGTCCCGAGGTTCTGCAGCAGAAGAGGAGACAACGAAGTGCAGCTAAGTCAGATGGGTGGTGTTTACAGCAGGGGCACAGGCGTAGCCGAGATCCTGTAGAAACTGCGGTACAAGACGGCGTTGAAGATGTACCACGGGGCCCTTGACGGCAGAGGAAGGAGTCAAAGTCACCCGAGTGCTGCTGGAGTGGCAGGCTGGATCTGGCAAAAAAAAGAAAAACAGGTGGGTAGAGGGGTAAATGTGGGGTGCTGCTTGGCGTATGGTAGGAGCAAAATTATGACAATAGGTCAAAGAAGGTTAACATATAGCACAGTAAGGATGTGTTCGAATGTCTCTCGATCAACTCTAGAGTTCACCATTAGGTTCTTCTGAGTTATATACTTCATTTTTTGTTTCTTGGTGGACTGAAACACAAGTAACAACAACAGCAATGCAGTGCTTTATTGGGGAATGAACAGAGGTGATATAGCCCAGTTCAAGGTGCTGCTGGAGTTGCACAGTTGTGGTAAGAAAGTGTAGAGGGTTGTTTGAGGTAAGGAATGGCAGGAGACCCGCAGTGCTAGTGAAGATGCAAGAAGTGAGGCAGGAATCCATGGGAAAGATGAGTGATGCCAGGTCTTCATGGAGCTTCTTTAGTTGGGAGACATGGCGAGTGCTCTAGTTCTGAGTAAGAGGAGGTTGCTGTTTGTGCTTGTCCTACAGACGCCTCGGCCATGGCCGTAGGGACCGTAGTTCCAGCTACTTTTCGAGACTAGCAGAGGTGTCAGTCCTATTGAAGGGTTCCCAGGGAGATATGGTACCACTGGGACATACCAAAGAGGTAGAGAGTCAGGAGTCACAAGGTGAACAGCCACTGACGTAGGTGCCAAAAAGCTCCTAGAGTCTGGAGTCACATGGCTAAGACTTCAGGCACCAGAGCAATGCACCTGTTTTCTGAGACACTCGATTCACTCGGTGACAACTGCTGCCGTATTCATTTGCAGCTGGGCAAGGAGGAATGAAAAGCGATCCCATAAATGAGGATGGCCTATTGAGAACTGTAGGCGTTGTTGTAAGCGGAGACCCGAAGGAGATGGAGCCTCGGTCATTAAGCTCGGAAGTGGGTGGCTCCGACCTCACTACTTATTGTGTTGGACTATGTAACCCTGATGAAGTCAGCCAAATCGTAGAGTGTGGCCTGCCAAGGACATCATCACTGTCTTCCTTGGATACTAGAAGCTCAGGTGAGATCACTCGTCCTAACTTGACGCGGCGTTGTCATCTAGGTACCTTGCGACGATTACTGACACTACAGACAATATTTGGAATTCTGTAACACTATTTGGTTCCCGATAAGTTAGAAGACATAGTTATAATCGAAAATATCCAGAAGACGGTCACCACACCACTTGACCCTCAATGCACTCTCATAATGGACAAAATTGAAGGTGACTCTGCCGACTTTACCTGACAGATGTAAAGGGGGAAAATAATATGGGGTTCCACAGGATCATGAATGGAATAAATAATGTAAAAGTATAAGATATTGAAAAGGAGCAACGTTGGAATGCAAGAGGGCATACTTTCAAGCTGTATAAGGATGGGTGCAGAATGGGTATCAGAAAATACACTTTTCACGCATATGGTTGTGGATATGTGGAACTCTGCCCAATGAAATTGTTCAAGTTTCATTTGTGAATACCATCGAACGCAGCCTGGATGAATTTTGACAGAATCGCCCAGTATTTTAAGACTCTTGAGCCATGATCGTTTCGTACAGTTGCTAACCACAACAGTGATCTGGAAATAGAAGCTCGTAGACCTGTCTTGTTTTTAGGGTAAGAGTAGCAAGACGCAGGAGAAACAATGGACCAATCTACTCACTATACACATTCTAAGGAGATTTTTTAGCAAAATCTCTGCCTGTGTGAGATAATATCATACGCATTTTATTTGTGTGGGATCTGAGCTAAGGAAACAATGTGTGAATGTTTGTGTAATACGTGTGACACGCAACTTACGGTCCTTGAATGAAAGTAAAGTTTTATGCACATTGGCAGTATCCTAGAGATCCTGCCCTCTGGCGCCAGTAGCCGGTACTATCTTATTGACTCTAGCTTTTGACATTTGGTGAATATAATTGTAATTTCCCGGGAATTCTGCGCACAGATTTTACACATTTCATAATAAGTTTGTGAAGGTAACAAATAAGACAAATCTCTGACTAACGTGTAGGTGAAGATATTTTATTTTCGAGTTACAGAAAACCTGTTAAGAGCTGCAAGAATGCCAACAAAGTCGAACGTTAATGTAATTTTATTTGATGTTACTGACACTTGTCAAAATGTAACTGTAGCTTTTCATGGAAGGAGACTCATTGCACATAGATTACAGAGTGGGTTCAAGTCCAGAATCTTATAAGGTAGCTGGGAAGCTAGGCTTATGTACCGGTAAGTTCTTATATTACTATAGGGACGAGGTAATTCAAACACTATTATGTATGAAAGTTGATGGGCTCGTTATTGTTAGGCAACTGTATTGTAAAGAATGGTAGATTACTTAAGGTTTGGCCAACCAGTATGAAAATAAGGGCAATTCTAATCAAAGAAACAAAACCTAACATAATCCTAGACTAGGTAACCTATACCTTACCTAGCCGAAAGTAACGTACGAAATTCTGTGCAATACTATAAGCAATGAAACTATAAGGTATAGTACAATAGAATTTTCCAAAAAAACGCTTGATCTCATATTCTGTTCTTTGAACACTACAGTAACCTTGCAAAACAGAATCATTCATTACCTGAAGCTGTTAACAGTTCATGGGTAAAGTCCTAATTTACCAAGTAATGTTTCAATATGATTCCACCGCCTTTGTAGAAGAATTATGTATGAAATGGTTAGATGTATTATAGAGAACGAATTAAAACTTTGAAAGCATGATTGAAATATGTTTTTTTGTATTTTGTGTTGGTACATAAGTCAACAGCGGTGAAGGGTATGAAGATTAGGTGAAATGTAGGTTGAAATATTAATAGAAGTCGACAGAACTTATTAAAACCTCACCAACCTCCGATATCAGCTAAGATTTAGTTGATGTATGCCAGTGTTAATGTGGTGAGCTGCTGGGAACTGCATGAAATTATTTGCTATGGGAAGGTTGGGCATTGGAATGTGGTATATTTCAACTATGACATCGATAACTGAGTTAGATATCGAATGCCAGGTTAGATGGGTTTTATAGTTTCTGTTTATTTGAACAAGTATTTTTCACCAGTTTCTGCTTTAACAAAACCTACATCTTCCTTAAGGTTCATAACCCTCCCCAATGTCAGTTCATCTTTTTGAGTGGAAAATTGGTAATCTTGAAGTTTAAGGGTACCACCTGAGTCACGAAAACATCATTGATATCCCTTATTAACGGTGGTATATTGGATTCAGATTAGTGTGATGTGGATTACAAGTTTATGTGGTACAATTGTATTTAAAGTTGCACTGGGGAGGGCAAAGAATATTAAAGAAATGTAGTGTTGATTCTCTTAAAAGTAGGTGAAACGTTTGTGAAAATAAACATAATACACCAAACTTCTTGTAATATCCAAGATTTTTTTATAGTTTTTAATGTTATGTTTTAAATATCCTACACGTGCCATGATTTTGCTGTCAAGTCAATTGCCTAAAGCTGTAAACAGATGAAACATTGAGTGTGTGGTGGAGTCATTGTTCACCCTCCCCAAAAGCAGCTGTTGCATGTGGTCCCCAGCAGCTCACCACATAACACTAATATGCAGTATTTTTAATGTAAATCTTGGTTCCCAGGTAAAACTTTCATAAGGTTTATTGATTTTTGTAAATTATCTCGTCATATTAAATAATTTCAAATTCCTTAGATCTAAAACTTTCTTATTGCCATTGAATTATATTCCATCGTACTTCCCTGGTTTTAATCCATTTACTCCAAGAAATCATACCATTCCATGTGAAATTCTCCTCTTTTCTTTTGATAAGTAGGTGGAATTAAACCTAAACATTACCTAGAGGTGTTTCATAACAAACCCAATGATGTAACTTTCATCAATTTCAAAATTACAATAACCATACATTTACAGCAGGGGTTCTTAACCTTCTGTTCACAACCAAAGTAATGCTTACACAATAGTATGAAATACTTCTCAGCATGGCCAAAAACAGTGCTCATGTATATCATATTAAGAACCCCTGATCTAAAGAAATGTCTTAGTGAAGATTTTTTGTGTTAGAAATAGATTATTTTTCCTGGGACAAGAGCACAGAATTTCATAGTTTTGTTTGCTTGACAGATGATGTGTCCAAATTTCAGCTGAAGACACAGATGCTAAGTTTACAAGTAGATAATCATTCAAGATCTATGTAACCCAAAGATTTAGCAACAGCAGAATTAGATCTTCAAAAGTTGCAAAAATCCTTTGCCGTGAAACACCTGTTTTAGCAAGAAATTATTTTTCTTACTCTTAGGAGTGTAAGATTGAATGTCTTTTGTTAAGGTGTAAGACATCAAAAGCTCTTACAATGTTAGGAACAGCATTACATTTGAAAATGCATTCCATTAATGAATATCAGAGATAAGAAATAAGCAAGATTGACTATTGAATGTTTAGAAGAATGTTTATGAGTATCTCTGCATAAGGAAAAAGTAATTGATAAGTAATGAATTCCTTTCAGAGCCAAGGATCACTGAAAAGTGTGAGCAAGGGAAATATTCCTTTTGGCAATATGTCTTAATAGACTTATGTTTTTGCATCTATACCACTTTCAGTAATGCAGGAAATAGAAAAAATTGCATTATTTACAACTTAATTATATCTATATTTGTCACATGAAAAGCATAATTGATGAGAACAATTATATTTATGATTTTCATCTTTATGAGTAAGTCTTAAATAATTGCAGGACTCATTAACATAAAAAGGTAGTGAACCCCTGGTCAAACATTAAATAAGAATTCTTGTATCTCCAGCTTCCCAGTTATAGAGATAGTATCCTGCAGCTGTAGCCACTGTGGATGATTTAAACTTGTGGAAAAAACAGTCAGTTGTTTTTCTGATGCAAATATGCCAGAGTAGATTACTGCTTTTTTTTTTTGAGGCCTTGCCCGAGATGTCATGGGAGATCGAACCCAGTGCCTGTTGAAAATGACCAGTAAGTTGAATGTGTTGCCTTGTTCAGTATGGGCCTTCTCAAAATGTTGGAAATCACGCCCTTAGGTTTAGTAAAGCTACCTCAGCCTAAAGCAGTTCTTAGAAAATGTAATGCCAGATATCAAGAAAAAATAGTACAATGATATTTAACTGCAACTGACAGTAACATGAAAAAATTATTGAACGTGGGCTTTGTAGCTGGAAATTTCCAATGACAAAAATTATTTTGATATATCTTCAATGAATCTGCTTTAGTCAGCCTGCTCAGCTGTTGGCCCCTTTCCTGAAAAATTGATTTGCTTTTATCAAGCATACTGTTGCTTGACCCATTAAGTGATCATTTCAAGAACCATTTTATCAAGTTGAAATATAGTTTTGAATGTATGAAGGTAGTTATATTCGCAACTGAAGAGTGATTTAACCTTGAAATAACCGAAAATAACCTATTTCAGAGAGAGGTTGGAATATAAAACTATCTGAATGTACCAGTATCTGATTGGTTCTCAATAATTCCTTGCAGATATCAATGTCTGGGTGTTCATGAATTCATGAGATCATTTCTAGGAGGTATTTCTTTCCAACTCTCTTCAGTTTCTTCTGGCATGACTTACCATTACAACCTTAATAGATGACCTCAGTCACATCCCAATACCCTGACGCCAGAGGAGCAACATTAAACATGAAGCGCTACATTACATAACTGGAATAATGGCTTACCTAGAACAGAATATCTACATCTTTACATAAGTCTTCAATCACTCTTTTTATCCCCAGGCAGACACAAATAACCTCAACTTTTTGAAGGTTTAATTGCAGTCATTTCATCAATTTTAATAGAAAATAGGGATAGGGAAGAAAGAATACTTCCCGCGTATTCCCTGTGTGTCGTAAAAGGCGACTAAAAGGGGAGGGAGCGGTGGGGCTAGAAATCCTCCTTTCTGTTTTCACTTTTCCACAAGAAGGAACAGAGAAGGGGGCCAAATGAGGATTTTTTCCTCTAAGGCTCAGTCCTCCGTTCTTAACACTACCTCACTAATGCGGGATATGGCGAATATGTATGAAAAAAAAAAAAAGGTAATTTTGAAGTTTAAGGGCACCACCTAATTCACAGAAATATCATTAGTATCACACATTAACGATGGTATATTGAATTTAGAGTAATGTGCTATGGATAATTAGTTTTTATGGTACAACATCATTTAAGTTATACTAGGGAAGGCAAGAAATATTGAGGAAAATCAGAGTTCAGCCTCACAAAAGTAGGTGCAACTTTTTTTGAAAATCAATATAATCTTGCCAAATTTACATGGTCAACTGACATTTATCTTGATTTTTTATGTTCTATTTGAAATATCCCACACATGCCATGATCATGCTGTCAAGCCAACTGCCCAAAGCTGTAAACAGATGAAATGCTGATTGTGGGATTGTCTGTTCACCCTCCTCAAAAGCAGCCATTGTATGTATTTCCCAGCAGCTCACCACATTAACACTTGTGTACAGTATTTTAAAAATAATCCTTGGTTCCTCGGTGAAACTTTCATAAGTTCTATTGATTTCTTTAAGTATATCTACTATCATACTTAATAATCTAACATTTTCATAGATCTAAAACTTTATTACCAGAACATTTTATTCTGTCATACTTCTATGGTTTTTATCCATTTACCACAAGGAATTGTACCATTCCATGTGAAATTCACATATTTTCTTCTATTGAAAAGATGGTTGGACTAACTTGAACATTACCTAGAGTTGTTTCATAATTAGTACACTGATGTGATATTTGTCAGTTTCAAAATTACAGTAATCACACATTTATTGCTGGAGTTCTTAACCTTGTGCTTGCAGCCACGGTAGTGCTCCTGTAATTTTATAAAATACTTTTCAATATGACCAAAATCAGTGCTCATGAGGACTAAATCAGGAACCCCTGACCTGAAGACATGAGTCACAGTGAAGATTTTTGCCGAGGTTAGAATGGTTATTTTCCCTGGGACAGGAGAACAGAATCTCATAGTTATGTTCACTCAACAGTTTATGTGCTCAAATATCAGTTGATGACACAGACATTAAGTGTACTGGTAGATAGTCTCTCAAAACTTTTTCAAACCAAAGATATGGCAACAACAGAATAAGACTTTAAAGAGCTGTAATAATCCCAAGCCCTGAAACACCTGTTTTATCAGGAAAATATTTTTTACTCTCTTAGGATTGTAAAAATGATTGTCTTTTGGTAAAGTGCGAGACATAAAAAGATTTTACATTAGGAACAACAGTACATTTGAAAGAGCATTTCATTAATGAATATCAGATACAAAATGTACAAGACTGACTATAGAACATTTGAAAGAATGTTTTTGAATAACTCTTCATAAGGGACACATAATTAATACAAAAGTAATGAATGCCACCCAGAGACAAGGATCACTGAAAATTATAAGCAAGGTAAGTAAATCTTGTAGCCTCATGTCTAATCAAACTTATGTTTTTAACATAGATACCACTTTTATTATTACAGTACATCAAATGATTTACTTTATTTATAACTTTTAATTATATCAGTATTTATCATATTAAAAGCTTAAGTGATGGAAACAGCTACATCTATGAATTTCATTCTCATGAATATGTCTTAAGTTATTGCAAAGCTCATTAATGAGAAAAGATTGAGAACCCCTGGGCTAAAGTAAAGTAAGAGATCTTGTACCTCCAGCTTCACAGCTGCTGTAGCCATTGTGGATAAAGTAAATGTATGAGAGG
>JAUUDW010404661.1:0-12838 GCA_032361385.1 Panulirus guttatus | reverse complement strand
ACATCTCATTTCCAATACATCCACCCTCCTCCGTACAACTCTATCTATAGCCCATGCCTCGCAACCATACAATATTTATCATCTATAATACTTGATCGCTGTTTCCCGCATCAGCACCAAAAACAAATCATCTGACTACATTACTAAATATCTAATAATCCTTCTACATTCATCTTGCATAATTGCTGTCTTGTGTTGTGTTATTCCTGAACTATGGCACCAAACACAAATGAAGGCTAGATATTTTCTTGAAAGCATAAAAATCCACAATTACTTTCTTCAGTTATTCATCAAATTAACTAATTTTTTTTAACATGTGGGTAGGTTCAAGAAGATATCTAGTATTCACTATTAATAATGAGCCTAATATTGTGGGCTAATCTCTTACGCTATGCTCCAGATCATCTGAGTACGTGACAGTATACAAGGACTCAGGTACAGGGCCAAAGCGAGAAAGAGTGCCTCGCTGTTGTCAAAACGCCAACCACAACAAAGAGAGATATAGAAAAGTATAATATGTAAAGAAAATAACAGCTGCAGCTGACTATTACATTATAGACCTGTGTGAGAGCAACTTTAATAAACTATAAAGTAATTTCATTAACATTCAAAATAATCACATACATATTTGACTACAGTCCCGAAACCATGCACTGTATTCTTCAATTTTCTGTTGAGAGCAAATATACAAGAAAGACTTACCAAGATTAATCTTTAGTACCACAAAAAAGTAAAATTGTATTTATAAAACTAGGTTGGTGATCAACTTTTCAACAGAAACCAGCTACCCTCGCTTTATAACTACTACACAGTATTAAAGTGACTTGATAATTTTTGTCACTCATACAAATCCAGTTTTACCTACTGCTATCTGCTGTGCCACTATTTAGATTATCATCACTGTCTGCATCAAATATCAAGTTTGCTTTCTCTTTCAATGCCTTTCAGAAGCATAAATTGCAGCTGAACATGACAGAATTTTAGTTATTACAGGTACCAGTCTAAACCTAAGAAATGATTAGAAGCTTCTCCTAGCCTTTGGTAACTAAACTAATCAAAACTGCATGGCATAAAATTATGACAAATCACAATAGTCTGTATCACATATTTAGTTGTTCTAAACCATATCAGGCCTTCTATACTTCACAGGTGGCTGTTAGTATACACCAAAGTATAACATAACACATTTCTGAAGTTCATAATACGAGATCCAATAACTGTAAATTGGACTAACCATAATTCTCGACTGAGATTCTTAATGCATGAGAATTGTAAATAAAAAATAATATGCATAAATGGTCTTGTAAGTCAGTTTAAAGAACATATAACAAAAGTCACTATAATCTATTTATAACACTAGATGGCATATGAGTTATGCTGATTTTCAACAAATATTTCATCTCTTATTTTAAATAAGCATACATGTGTTATGCAGTGAACAGTGATGATAAAATTTCTTAATACAGCAAATGAGAGTATACTAAACAGTAGGATAAAAAAGGAAAAAAGGAAAAATCTATCTCACCTTGCATTCACCCCCTAAGAAATCAGGGATATTTTCTTTTGGCATGTAATCAACCAAACCACCTGCACCTTGATAATCATTTCCTCCATAGAACAGAAACTTGGACCTGAGAAAAGCATTTGATACATCTATTAAATCAGTGACTATGACAGACCTGATATAAATATGAAATTTTTCTTAAATCATAGACTAAACAAAAAATAGGGTGAGGTAGAAGGAAACAAAGAGAAAGGAAGACACCCAGCATCCTTGGAGGGGAAAATGAGGGAATAAATGAGGAACAGGATCCAAGGTGAGAAAGAGGATAGAGCATACTTGGGAGGAGTAGTTGGATATGGTAGCTTGGATGTCTTCCTTCTACAGCCATCCACCTACAAGGGAGTTCTAATGTGAAATGAGGTGTCTAAGAAATACACAGTAATAATAATATACAGGATATTTAGGATGCGTTGAGCTCCATGTAAAAAAGTCATACGAAAGTAAAGAAGTCACCAATAAAGAAAAGAGTCATTAATAAAGTGACTTAAAATGTTAGGAAACTATGATAACAAAAGATAGGTTAAAGAATCTAGCCCCACGAAACTAAATTCCCTCTGTTTGCACAAAAGGTAATTACACATATTGCACATAAGTAGATGGCCATCCATACCTAGTATTGTCATCAATGAAGGTTGATACAAGAGTCCAAAGGATTGGGAAAACACGTGGTGCTCGGATAATTAGGACACAGCTCATTGTCTCCGGATAATTTGTCTCCACAATCTGATAAAGAAGAGAACATATCATTAATTCTAAAATTCATCTCACGGAGGAACAACAGATCTAAGTAAATGAGTGGTTAAGGCGCATGAAGCTCTATACTGGATATGACATTAATGAACATGCCAATGAACAGTCAGAGGTCACTGTACTTTGGATAAGAATATAACAAGATAAAAACATAAAATGTAATAAAGCCACTAACTTGACATCATAAAATTCTTAAGCATCATAACCAGAATATGATCAAATTTTGAGAAGTATAAAATACTTACCTCAATAATTTTCAGTAGTGTTCTAATTCCAGGTCTCCAAAGGTGACGCATGTTGAGTCCTTCCAAATCTACCAAAAGTGTCCAAGTAGTGATTGGACACCCTTGACTAGCTGTAGCTTCCTCAGTCAGACGCAGACCCTCTTCACATATGTGCAATGTCTGAAACAAAGCATTCCTTGTGATATGTTTATAATATGGAGATACTGATCTAAGCAACATCTAAATATGCCATATTAGAATAAATAATTCTGAAGTATGTACAGTCTATCAATGAGAAATGATCTAAGACAAACTTTTGGAGCTTGGATTCCATGTACTGTGTGAATTCTGGCCAATTTGCTTTCGTATAGTTTGTGTGAGTATATCTGGTGACCGTCTGAGGTGAGTGGGTCTATATTTCTATCTATCTATATATCTGATGCCTGCTCCTTCTGGGAACTCCCTCATGGGGGTGGCCACAGCAAAAGAGTCCCCATAACTGATGAACTCCAATGCCAATGGTATTACTGGATTCTGCCCGCATGAAGTTACACAATGAGTCGTTGATTTATGTATAACAAGAATTAAATCAAATGTTTCCCTATGGCCAACAGTTAAAAGCAAACAACAGATGGGAAGTCCATCCTCAAAAAGATAAACCTTAAAACCAATGGGAACCATTCTATCAAACAATAAATTATATTTACAACTCCCACACCTCCGAGGCCCTGACACATGAAAAGCACTTCTGACTTAAACCAAACCTATAACATCCCTTATCCCAAGCATCACTCAAACATACTCAAGAAATATTACTCAAAAAACAGCCAGAGACCAACCCCACCCCTCAACAGGACTATTAGGGAAAATCTATTCAAAACCCAGCTTGAAACAACTGTTCATCTGCCAAAGTCTTCGTCACTTCATCTTTCCATCTCCTTCTTGGTCTATCTTTCCCCTTCCTGTCTCCACTTTTGACACACAGATCTTGATCGGCCTATCTTTGATCAAGCTCTCTGTCTGTCTGAACTATTTCCACATACCCTAGTTAGCTCTCGCAGTCAGACTGTGCTTCCTACTTACCTAAAAATTATGTTTACTTACATGTTTAAGAAGCCCTTCCTCACCAACAGATTTCACGAGTCCCTTTACATCCATCTGGCCTAAACGCAAAAGATATAAAGGTCGGCCCTCTGAAAGAAGAAAGTATTCTCAAAAACATGACTACAAAAATCTTCTGTATCACTTTACTGATTTACTAACAGAAGAGATAGAGAGAAAGATAGGGAGATACACAAAATATAATTACAATTATTAAAAAAGAATAATGGAACATACTTTTGAGGTAAAAAAAAATTAAAAAAGTAAAATATCAAGATTATTTTATTGTCCTGTTCCTCTACTGTAATCTTGAGACTTCATTTTCTTTACTATATACCCGATCAGTCCATTTTCGCTTTGTACAACCTTAATTTTAACAACCTTCTAAATCATTTCTAACTTTCTTCTTACCTCTAGATGTGTACATGAACAGGATGTTGAGAGTAACATAAGTTTAAATGGCAAAGAACTGGAAGATGTAAATAAAAATCTGGAAACTTTAGAATGCTGATCAGTAAAGATGTTAGTAGCAAATGAGAAAAGGTACACTAAAACTTCTACTGAATGGGAACAGTTTATGTGTACAGCACACTTGAAGTATCTGCATGACAAGTTACTATTTCATCTCTGATTTATGGATATGAAATTCTTGTTTGTGTAACTCAGGACAGGCAGGAATGAAAAACAGCAAAGAATACACAACTCACACATTAGAGCTGGACATAGAGCAAAGCAAAAATGTGGAGTCAAAAAATAAGCAGAGAGGCACGTGGATGAAGATCTCTCAAGATGTAAGACTTTCCAGACTGTAGAAGCTAATGCACAAGCTAACTTGGTCAGTAACAAATATATCAGTATAAGAAAAGTTATACTAAAATGGGTTGAGAATATATTTCACTGAACTTCGATGCTATATGCACTTGCTCCTTCCCACGCAGATGTCAAGAGAATCAAAGAAAACTAACGGATAGACCAGAAATCTACTTAAAGATAGTTTATCAGAACAAAGATCAATGTAAGGGCCATCAGTGGGAAAACACCACACAAATTGATTACTGACTGACAATAACTTTACCTTTGTCACGGTGGTGCCATCCTCCAGGAAAATAGTCCTTCACCACTTGCGGAACTTGGTACTCGCTCATCATTTTATCCACTTGGTTCTTTTTCCTCCAAATGAGGGACTGACTTAGCATCTCCCGTGCTTTTTCAATGTTGAAATCTCTAGCTCGTAAGAATCGTAACAAGCAAGTATCACTTGGAACCTGCAGAAACATTTGTAAGAGTTCACTGACTACACAGGACTTTACTATATCCTTTATAACCATGAAACCAAATATTCCTGCAATATTTAAAACTTAACCTTTTTAAAACTCATTCTTTAAACATAATAATCATGTCAACACATGATGAAATATCAAAAACAACTTGCATAATCAAGAAGATGAAAAAATCAATAGAGAAAGTAACCCTTTGGACTATGATGGTTCAAGCATGAGCCCTGGAATGCTTCAGGTCTCACACAATACTTCCTTCGGAAACTGAAGGAAATTTTCACTATTTCCATGAAAAGTAGCGACTGTTACCATGGTATAAGAATACCCTTGGCAGTATCTTCATAATATGTCAAGTGAAAGTATAACACCAAGAAAAATATCTCTTATCAGAAACTGAGGTAAAACTAAGCAAGTAAAAGAAAAACTGTAAAAGAAAAACTGTCATTTCATTCAGTTTCTTATCTGAAAAATCAATCTTAGAGTTTCTGTCTATACACCATCTTCAAAGTTAACACAGTATAAGGAACTTTATATTTATGCACTTCATAATATGTCAAGTGAAAGTATAACACCACGAAAAATGTCTCTTATCAGAAACTGAAGTAAAACTGAGCAAGGAAAAGAAAAACTGTAAGAGAAAAACTGTCCTTTCATTCAGTTTCTTATCTGAAAAATCAATCTTAAAGTTTCTGTCTACATACCATCTTCACAGTTAACAGTATAAGAAACTTTATATTTATTCACCTATTTTTTTTCCAGTTTATCTGACTATGGCGACTAGAATATTACTCTACTTGTAATACATTTCCTTCTAGTTCTGAGGGGCCAAGGTTTAGGAGAAAACCACAGCACAACAAGGATTACCTTAATTTTCTCATTCAACATTTTTGTTATTACAGTCAGCAGTAGTACGACAGGACAGCTAAAGCAGTGAATTCTACTGATGTCAAGTCATGACAGTGCATCACCAGAGAGGATAACTGAAATCTTACTGGCTAATGGTGGGTGAATCCTTGATGGTCAGTCATCTGAAGAAGGGGCAACCACTCGAAACGAGTCTGATCCCTCATCTAAGGAGAGTTTGTGTCACCTTGTTTTCTGATCAGGTCAAAAAATGAAAATGTTTCTCTGATTTGCACTGAGATAAAAAAAAATATTTAACAGCAATCATAGGCACTTAGCTTTTCAGATCCCAAAAATCTGTCTGTCTGATGAACTCACCTTTCCTTTTTGGAGTTCAGCAACCCACTTCTTCAGTTGTATCAACCGTGACTCTTGTAAAGGAGTTAAGTCTCCTAGACATCTCTTAATGTAATCTGCATCTAGCTTGTTGTTATCTGTTGAGAAATACTCATCTTGGTTTACTCATAAACTACATGAACAAAAAATATATATATATATATATATAATATTTACTACTGTGTATGAAACACAAATCTGTATCAGACTGCTCAACTACAGCTATGGAATGACGATCATAACAGGCATTCTTTTGCTAGAAAACAGATCTTTAATAATCCTTTCGCCATACTATAAATAGCATTAGCATTAAATTGCACATAGGTTGAAGAAGCTTAACAGCTGATAGAATCATAAGATGCTATTTACATGCCAAGTTAGCTTCAGAAAAAATAAAGGAAACCCCTGCATATTTAAAACCAAGAACTTTAAAATAATAGTTATGAACAACAAAATCTCTTTTCAGTTTTTACATGTGAAAAGTGAAAATTCAATATCCAAAGCTATTCAAGTTAATATGAAAGGTGTCTTCCTCTTTACATGTAATATCTGACCTTGGGATGTGATCTGAATTTTTTAACAAATTCTGGAAACTGCATTCTGGAAATAAAACAAAACATTTTTGATATGGAATCATATCTCTGAACAGTCAACTAATTTTCCAGCATTTGAATGATCATGAGATTTCCTGACTACTCACAGCAATTATACTATGTAGAGGTTTACTCTTTTCTGTTACAATCAATTACCACTTTGTAAGTGATAAAAAATCAGTGGGTGTGAAACTCCTTTGAGGGTTAACCAACTAAATTACTATTCATGCTACAAGCAATAAATGGACATATGTAGGTGGAATTAAGGAAATTACTTATTTCTAATGTCAAATGTTAACCAGTAATTACATAAGCAAGTAAATCATTATCATTATACAACTGTAGGACCCTTTTTGGGAGAGTCTACATCTTCAAAGATGCACTTCACAAAGAAGCAGGTTAGGTGGTCTCCTTCAAGGTGAAAAGGCTCTCAATGATATTGTGTTCACTTTGGCTCAGGGATGAGGATACAGCCTCAACAGAGGTGATTTCTCACCGGTAATACTGGAACATGCGGGTAGAATTCATCGACACCCAAGCAAGTAAATAATCTGTCAAATCAAAATCAGTTTCTTATGTGACCTTCAGCTATACTGAGGGAATGGAACGATTAAATTACCATAAGAAGTTAAACAAACTTGATCTTTACTGCCTAGAAAGATGAGAAAGATATTTCACAATCCATGCAGACCAATAAGTTGAGGATGCTATCCCCCCTTACCCTTCATGAGAATCTACCACCTCTTACCACTATTATAAAGAGTCATTCTCTAAACCAGTATTTTTCTTTTCTTTTTTTTATGTTAGCTGAGATGGCATCCCATTAACACTATATATGTATATATATATAACTTAGCATGAGCCAGGTACCCATTTTATCGACCAACCCCTAAGAGTGGATGAACTGCTGGGTTGATTGAGGACTGACTTCCACAACCAGGATTCGAACCTATGCACTCGACCCTGGGTGACCCATGTATGCATCACGATCTGGAACTCTAACTGCTACACCAAAGAAGTCCGCTTTTCTTACTGTACAGCTTATTTCATCAAATTTTTCCTAATTCATTAACCACAAGATGTATCATTTCCACGTTTGATTCCAGATGATCAAATAGTAAAACGATGAGGTGAAACAAGATTCTGGACTACGCACTCCTATCAAAGTTCCTTTAACCAGCAGATGAGGGCAAATGTAAAATGCTAAAGATGATAGCTATGTCAACAAGTCAATGCTCAGTAAGCCATAATCACTCTACAGAAAAATACTTCCAGTAACTTTCTCGTAAACAATGCCTCCAACTGATTGCGTATCAGACTGCATCACAATACCAGACTCTCCAAAGATTACTGACGATATGTTTGTACATTCTTCTCCAGGCCTAGTCCTGAAACTTCATATCTATGAGGACATAAAAATCTCCATCAGCATGGTCAATAAAGATCCTATGGAAAGGATGTCCTAACAAAGAAATTTTTCTAAAAAGTATGAAAGCTGCTGATACAGTACTGCTGCAAAATGAAACAACAAACCGACTTCAGACATTATCCGACAGATCTTTCATGAATCGAATAATCTAAATGATTTCCATGCAGGAAGATCATTCCTCTCACAAATGTTTATTCATTATGATAAAACATCAAAGACTATGAAAATGAAAAATATGGACTTTACATACTAAGGCTTTGAAGAAGATTAAGAAAAATGTGGCAAAGGATGGAAAGTGAGTCCAATTCAAACAACAGTAACAGGTAAGAACATGGTGAATCTATAATTTATCAAATAAGTCCAAACAAACACGCTAGATCTACAGCTTATCAAATAAGTCCAAACAGACTGCTGTAGTCTACACAAAATTCAGTGCTTCCACTATAAGAAAATAAACACATGGTCTCCTGAAACTGTGCAAGTACCTCTGCTTCTTCTCATCCTTATATTCAGCCACTACCACACAAACTACAGTTCATATCATTTGCACACAGTCTTTGATTGAGTATATAAATCTCAATATCACAATTATTTTTTCTGTCTAACTGCTTTCCCGTCTGTGCAAAGCAGAACAGGAGTGAATGAACATTGGACTCATTTGCACATAACACCTCTCTCACTCTAATTCATAATGTAATGAAACCAGATCCTCTTCATCCATAGCCAAAACTCTCTAACTAGTCCATGGTTTACCTTGACAGCTTCATATGCCCTGATTCAGCACTTTGTTAGTAAGCTATTTCTAATGTACCATGTCAGTCTAATTCCTTCTGTCTCATGCAAACCTCATATTCAAGAATGTTCAAGCCCCATTCACTAAGTGGAAACAAAATCACCTAGACTAGTAAATAATAGAAGACACATAGAAACATTACATCATGGGAGAACAATGTAAAATATCTTCACTATATCACGGTAGACCAGCATAAAATATCTACAACTATGTCAAATGGGCTTGCCTTTAGAAGTAATGTAATGATATAGCAAGATGCATCATGCAATTTTCACAATGAGGATGTAAAAACCAACGTGAAGTAGCAAAAGTTTAAGGTGGGCAAAAATTACAAACATAAGATCATTCACAGCCAACAATGATGCAGTAAAAATCAAAACAGAAAATCAAAGATCATTCATTATTCACATTAAGTAGTGGACAAGATAGATATTATCATCATTATCATTGTATAACCCAAGGACCTTCTTCTCAATGATCCAGGGCTACTGGAACTTCAAGGCTACACAACACTCAATAGTACGGACAGGTTGGACTCCTCTGAAGTGAGAAGTTCTTTAATAAGACTCTAATCTGTTTCATCAACTACTAGTGATACAGCCTTGCCAAGAGTGACTTTTCACTCATGGCATAACCTCAAGCAGGCAGAGTCCAATAACACCAAAAGATATATAAATCATAATGTGCAAATATCATTCAATCTGTAAGATGACAAACATGGGAGACTAAAAATAATAATTCATATGAACTGTGACAACAGTGTTGTGGGTAAAAGGATGAGACATGGGAATGAAAAGAGTCCACTGGATTTGATTACAGAATATATTCTGGGAATCACTGACACATGAACAAGTCCTTACGTAGAGTTGGTATAAAACAGACAGTTGACAAATAGTACTACTAACTGTAATTGTAGAGTACAAGAAGAATATTGGGATAAGAGGAGTTAAACAAGGTACTGTTAGAAACCTATTACATAAACATATGAAGAAAAGAATCCAAAGAATGCCTAAAGGATGGTAAAGAATATAAGAGCCAAAGCAGAATGGACAGTGTATTCAAAGGAGATGCTAAAATATGATGTGATAAGTAAAAGTTCATCAGAAATAATTAAATGAGAAGTCACATATAACTATTTGGATGGAATATACAAATGGATGGAACATGATGTAAGAACAGTTAAAGGATGCCCTCATGCAAGATTCTTATAAGGAAAGGGGAAAATGTGTAACAAAGAAACATATAACATGGGAGAGTGGGAATTAAAACGAAAAGCTAATATGACAAAAACAAGGAGCGCATCAATGATGCAAGAGGGAAGTATAAATAATGAGGTTGAAAAAAATAATGAAAAGTGGGATATTAGAAATGATAAAAGGAGAGTATATGGTGTACTGGTAAAAAAAAAAAACTAAAAGTAATACCAAATCTATGAGAAAGAATGAAACAAGGCAGGAACAGATCAGCGATTTTGACGAAGGACTGCTAACTGCCAAAGGATGTGTGTAAGAGATATATGGAATATTTTGATGGGAATACTGATTGTAACAAATAGCAAAGAAGATTATGTATGTACACTAAAATAGGTAGGAGGAGAATAGAAGATTCAGAACAAGCTTTTTAGGTCAACTGTTTGTAAAATATTAATGTAAATGAAATATGAGAACTAAGATACTTCACAGCAGATAAAATGACTTAAGAGATGCCTGAAGACAATGACATGACATACAAATGCTTTCACACAATGTGTAAGTAATTGGAATGGAAGAAATGAGTCAAAACAGATGAATATTTGTTTGCAATAGGGGATATAGTAAGTCTTTTCAAGAGATGGTAAAAGTACTCAGGATAACAGCAGAAATCAAGGGTGGATAAGAATGCAAACTGTGAGAAGTAATGTATATGGTACTATGGTAACTATACAAAAGAAATTATACAAGGTAATGAGAAACAAGGTTTTTCTTTTTGTTTTTTTGGAGAAGGCATATTTTGTGAATCAGATATTTTACAATATGAATGAGAGATAAGAATATGCCACAAAATGAAAAGGGTACACACAGAATTTACAGACTTTGAGAAATTGGACTGGAGACTGCAGTCTACACATGACATAACTGCATGGGGGAATAAGGAGAAAGTCTGAAATGTCAGCCTCTGAGTAACTGAGGCTTGGTGATGGGTTGTTTCATAGTCACATAAATTACTTTCTATTACAGTAAACACACAGCGTCTACCTGAGCTGTTTCTTTTTCAGATAGTTAAGCCTCATAGTTTCTCTTGCTTAAGAATCCATTGCAAAAGGAGGTACGGGTAGCTCACTTCTATTGTTAGTACAAAGGTTCTAAGCTAATTTATAACTAACTCCTACTGGTGCTCCAAAGAAATAAATGGTGCCAAGCTTATCAAAGCCTGCATAATAGATACCAAAAAAACAAATTTTGCTAAAAGCTTCATGTAATGATTCACTATTACAGGTCTTATGACTTAATAAAAATAGATTAATAAAAAAAAAATGGTGTTCATGCTAAATCTATAATACTGCTTAAGATTCAATGCATACCTATCATAGCCATTAAATCTTGATCAGAATACGGATACAGTAACAAGCATTAAATTGAAAAATAATCAAAATAATACCCCGATCCTTTTGGCTATTATCCACTTCTTCAGGAACTAGGTTATCCAGATACCATTTAATGTATTTTGAGTCTGTCATGAAAGCATCATCTGGAATTTAGTCAAAGAAAATTCAGCAAATATTCATCACTGCAGACAGTATTCTTTTGACTCACTGATTTGTGATCTAACCTGGAAGGAGCACAACTTTTGTCGAGGGTTGTGCAAACACCTTGTCACTCATTCACTTTCATTATACCCTACACTCATAATTCCTTCAACATGCATGATGAATTCTTATTCAAATACAGCATGTGATATATCAAGAGGATAAAAACCAGAAAAAACCCAATGAGAGACTTCTTTCTTCACATAGATAGTATTATCCACAGATAGTTGTGCTTAAAATTCATATCAAACATTTGTTTGGCAAAAAAAAAAATCACAAAAAACATTCAATATAATCATATATAGTAGTCCCTACCCCTTCTTATTACTGAACACTTGTATGAAGCACCATACTACACCAGGGGTGGTTATAGCTCTTCACATTCACTGGCAGAAACAAGTTCAAAACAACATGTCTTATCAGCTCTCTTAAGTTAATCTTAAAACTTGACCCATTTTTTTCAACACCACACTTTTGGTTCTATATCTCTCATGTACTGATTTTATTTTGACTTCAACCCTTGATGCTTCTGCGATTAAGTAGACCACACAATTCGTAACATGCCACTGCATCATGTGATTACTGTAAAGCTATTACTAACCTAAGCAATGGCAAATGCAATGTCTGCTTCTTTTCCTACAGTGCTACATTCTGAACCTCTTTACCCTTCGGAGTCTTTCCCAACAACTATGACACCCGTTTTTAAAAGGCATGATTTCTACTGCCTCAAAACCTCTTAGATTCTTCTTCCTTTTTCTTTTTTTCTCCTTTTGCCATTTCTTATGTTTCAGTCAAGGCCTGACCTCCATGAGGACTCTCGTTAATGACTAGAGCTTCAGACATAAAAAAAAGTAAGCAAAGCTAAACCATGTAATCTAGGGCTGAGAATACTTAATTAATGACACTGGCAAAGCTCAAACCTTTAGTTGTCTTAAACACAGTAAACTCTGAGGAAAGTGGGCTCGTAAATGTGTCCTCCCCTGTTATGTTTAGTTTAACAATGGAGTCTTTCAAAGATCAAAACTTATTTCTGAGCCAAACAAGATACCTAGTACAGCAGTGAATGACCTCCAAACAGGGTAG
>JAUUDW010404551.1:0-12838 GCA_032361385.1 Panulirus guttatus | reverse complement strand
TGGTATATTTTGACTAGCATATTGATTTTCGTCATGCTTAACCTACTTTTATGTTAGTTCACTCCAGTTTCCCCCACCACTTCCCATATTTATGAGTTTAGCTGCTCATCTTTATTTCTGATGGTAGTTGCGAAATTTGATATCAGGAGACTCAAAATGCTCATAGTAATGTAATTCACATATAGATGCAGGAGTAAAATTAAAAAAAGTACCTCTGCTAGAATGTCTACAATGTGGGCAGGGAGTTTAGGAAGAGAGATATTGAGGTAAAAATATTTAAAGCTTGTTAATAACAAGGAGTCAAACTTAAGCTTTCATAAGAAGACTGAAACTTCATGTAATGAAACAAGCTGTCGTAGAAGGACTGAAACTTAATGTAACGAAACAAACAAGGAGAAACGTAACCAAAATCAACTAAATTAACTTCATCCTGGCTTAACCTAATGTACTAATAAAAACACCCATTTTGGAGAATATTTCTGTAGGTGCTTGCTGAACTTATTTGATCTCAGTTGTCATATGACTCCTCCAGTCTTGTCCCTTTGAGCATCACAGATATACCATTTGATTACATTACTTATCTAGATCCTTAAGTCATGCAACACATGCGAAAAAATTTTGGGGGGCATTCAGAAGCACAGTCCTGGTACGACAGGACAACACTTGGTTCTGTAAACAAATCATTTTCAGAGAAGTGAAGCTGTATTTTCCCTCAGTGAAGACAAGTGCGTCTTTGTTCATTTTGTCTCGTCATACTTTATCACATCTAAAAGTTACTGTTTTGTGAATAATTTCTAATTAACTTATACACCTCTGACACATGTTGGTTGGCATAAATGCATTGTCATCCAGAGTGAATACTCAGTTCAATATGTTTTCACTCATAACCATTAGCAACAAGAGGCATCCTTATATCAGACAAGAAGGCCAAAGTCCCGGAGGTACCCTTATAAGTGCTTGTTGCCGTAAGAAACGAATAAAAGAATTCTGAGAAATTCTTTTGGATTCTTTTTGAAAATACTTATATGAACATTAGTACCTTCATACCATCTAAAGCTTGAACTTAGACTGTATAGCATTGTATATGATAGAGGTTCTTAATCTTTTCTTACATATGAACCCCATAGGGTTGTCCTCTTGCTCTGTGTACCATTTTTTGCTTATTAAGGGGATAGCGGCACAGTTACTAAGTCTAGCATGAGTAAAGGTTTTGTAACGAAATCATACACATGTTCTTAAAAGTATAAAAGTTTTGTTTTTTCATCTTGTAAGAACAGTGCTGTAGTTGATGATTACTGAATTCATTTTGGCTTTTCTGTGGGCCATCTTGAAAATGGTCGATGAATCATAGGTTAAGAACCCAGGTCTGTACCAAAGAAAAAATTATAATAGGAAACAGATGTAAGACAAATAATTTAAGGAAAAAAAATTGTAAAATTTTAAAGCAGATTTGAATACATACCTTGAATGCCCAAGGCCTATGACTGTTTAGTGCATCACTTACAGCCATTAAGAACCTTGAGATGTATAGTAGAGACATGTAAGAAGGTCATGGATAAATATGTACAAGGTGTAACAGACTTCTTGTTAGTGGTGATTACACAGGCTTGTGGGTCACAGCCTCCAACAGTTTGGTCAACCAGAAACCCAACTCAATAGCTAGGACTTACCCCAGGCTGTGATCTAAATCATAATCACCAAGTAACCAGAGTGGGCAATAATGGTTTGTGTGCACCCTGATAGTAGTGCTGTAGAGAGGCTTCTAGATGTAAATGTGCTGAGAGGGGCTACTAGTGGGTTTGATCACTCCTTGTTGGAAGGAAGGTTGAAAGAGTTGATGATATGGGTGAAAGTGAGCTTGGGAAAGAGGCTTATGTAAGGAGATACAAGGAGAGACTGGATGAAGAATGGTAGAAGCTGAAAGTAAATGAAACTAAGGGATCAGAGCGGAGCCTGGCTGTCGTGGAAGCTGGGTGGGATAACACGCCCAACCCCCTCGGCTCAGTGCTGAGGTCCCTCACCAGTAGCGGGCCGCCCGAAGGCATAGGTCCCGCTCCTTCTGAGGTAAGGAGGTAAAAAAAAAAAGAAATAAGGGAGTGGGTGAGGAATGGGAAGTATTTGTATGTTACTGTTATTATTTTTTCTCTTTGAGCTGTCAGCTCATCTGCTATCATTTTCACTTGCAGTCACATTTATTTTTGATAATATTTGCAGTCTTTCCTCCATAATCCTCGGTACTTATAATTCATTATTCCTAAAGTTCTTTTTCTCTTAGACATATTACAGTTGACTGTTTATCTTGAATCTTTAATTCTATTAACCTTGTTTAAAAAGACCATTTACATTTGTATATATAACTATTGGAAATCTATTTTTCTTCTTTTAATGTTTTCATGATTGTCTTTTTCTTCATTATCTATAACTTTTGAGTTGGTCTGGTGTACCACTTTTTCACATGCAAACCTATTACTCAGATTAAAATCCTTGGCCTTCACTTCTGATCTTGTATTGTTTTTCATCCTTGCATCATCCAATATTTTCTTCAAAGTTTGTCTGTCTTCCTTACTCAAGTTTCTTCTTATTTTAAATTTTTACGTTCATCATGATTCTTTGTTGTCCTGGCTGAGCTGTGCAGCAGCACTGCAGCTTGCATACTTTACAATGGAAAGTTATTTAAGAGGCCTAGTATTTTCATACTCTCAGTCTCTGGAACTCAGCAATATCTCTACCTGGTTGTCTCATCGTCTATGTTTTATCTGTAAAATCCTTAATAAACTACTTTATCTAATCATTTGTGACTTTTATCTTATTTTCTTTGCTTCTAGAGATAATTATTGACTTGCTCAGGTCAACAGTATCCCAGAAAACTTTATCAGTCTTCCTAACTACTTTTTCATTTGCATTGTTCTCATCCTCTTCCAGACTTACTGTGATATTCCTCTTACAACTCCTGCATAACTAACTTCCATTTCCCTTTGTTACTTATTTTCAGGCTGATTTGTTTCTTACAGTTTCTTGACGTCTTTCCTTGTCTCCAAAGTTTGACCTGCTTTTTCTACATTTAGTACTGCTTGGCTTAGGACTCTGTTTATATCCCCTTTTTACTATAGTAACTTTTCTTCCAAATTCAACAGGTGAAATTTCACTTCAACCAAATCTAATGATAATATTGCCATTTCTGTATCTTTCTTGTTCCCATTTTCTGTCAACACACCATGTTTCTCTCCAGAAGTTGATAACTTTTTTAATTTTCTAGGGTTTCCTGGTCTGTCTGTCTTTCTCACTTTTAGCTGTATTTGTCACCTTATCCACAAAAGATAATCATCTTTTGCTTTACCTTTCTTCAGTTTATCATTGTTTTCCATCTCAGCTGATGCCATTGCTTTACTCTTTGACCTTGTTTGCTCTGTTAGTCTCCAGGAACTTCGCAGTATCTCCAGTATGCCAAGAATATTCACTTGCTTACCAGACTAGATTCCTTTCAAATTCCTTTGTAGATGTTTTTAACCAGGTTGAGGATTGCATATGTATGATAGAGCTGGAGAGGGTATACTGAAATAGCTTCAACATTTGGAGAGGATGTCTGAAAGTTTATACATGTCAGAAATGGTTGGAACATGAAAAACTGGGGAACTGTGGAGGAGATGGAAGGATGGAGTGAAAGATGCTTTGAGATTGCAGGGTCTGAATTTGCAGGAGGCTGTGAGGTTTGCATGGTATTGAGCAAATTAGTGCATTTTGGTATACATGAGTTGAACCAGGGCATATAAAGCAGCCAGGGGAAACCACAAAAGGTCTTTGGGGCCTGGTTCTGAATAAACGGCTCTGATTCTAGTACATGACACGTGACTGCTAGAGAGTGGATGTGAGCAAGTGAGGCCATTTTTTGTTTTTTCCTGGTGCTACTTACTAGTATGAATAATTATGAAAAAAATTACTGAAAATAAATCAGTAGTCCAAATCATGCTACACCAAGTAATTATCTGCCTTACTTTTTTTTTTTTCTTACTGATTGGAAGAAAAGTCCAGTTTTGCTCTTCGTTGCTATGAGCTCTGGATATTGAGTAATTCTGTTTTGTAGTGGTTATGTAATGTTCAGTAAAGAGATTAAGATTGGTGTAGCATTATGTTTGTGGATGTTTGTTTCTGCAGTAGGCATTGAAGACTCTTTGATTAAGTTTAGCTTTATGATGTCAGTTATCTTTCAAACTCATATTTGCCATTGCTGACTGCCTAGATTGATTGATTGATTCATTCTTAGCTTTGCAGTACAGTATTCCAGATACACCATCCTGGGCCTGTGCTCCTAGTACCTTTGCTGTGCTATCTCATATTTGCCTGTCTTTCTTATAACCAAATAGTTTATCCCTGGAGTATAGTTATATTGTTAATTAACCTCCCAAATTTAAAAGGACTGGCTAGATTCGGTTGAATAATCAGCTCAATAAATGCCTGCAGTATGCCCTCTTAATGGACAACCATGAAAGCTTGTTTTAACAGTGCTGGCTAGATTCGGTTGAATAATCAGCTCATTAAATGCCTGCAGTATGCCCTCTTAATGGACAGCCATGAAAGCTTGTTTTAACAGTGACTAAAGACATTTCATTATTTTCACCGATTTTTGGAACAGTACTTTGAAAGGCATGTTCAGAGTTCTATATAACATCCTTCTTTTCAGGTTGTGCTTTTTTTTTTTAAGAATAAAGAACGCCATAGCTACAAAACAGCCTTATGTATTGACTGGCACGTAATATGCACAACATGCTTGTGCAGTTGCATGTGATTGTACGATACAGTTTGATTTGAGGTACTTTGGCATTGCAGTGGCTTTCCCCATTTTTCCTGAAAGGAGCAGGTGCTGTGCTCAACTATACTTGTTTTATTTTGCCTGTTGTCTTCTGACGTTAGCAGTAGTATAGTGTTTACCCAGTCTGGTGCACAAAGTGAGTTTTTGTCTGATTTGCATTTAGTTCATTCCTGTCCTAGCTGTAGTTTTTGTTATAATTCTTGTTCATCATTTCCCCTTAATAGTGAGGTAGTGCCAGACACGCACAAAGGACCTCATTTGCTCACATCCACTTGTGGCTATCATTTATGTTGCGCTGAAACCAGAGCCTCTATTCACAACCTTTCCCCTGACCACTTCATATGCCTTGGTTCAGCCCATTGACAGGTCATCCCTTTTATACCACATTGCTCTGAGTTGTTTTCTCCCATGCAAGAGTCTCACACTCCTAAATGTTCAGGCACTGATAACTCAAAGTCTCTTTAACTCAATCCTGTCTTCTCCTTTCCCATAGTACATTTTTATAACAGCTAATGTTGATTGACTACTATATGAATGTCCGTACCTTAGTCACCTGCAGATATTTTTGAAATATTCAATAACTACTTTCTTGGTGTACTATTGTGCTGATGGTGTATATTGTCAGAAATGTACGTGCAAGGATTTGATATATTTCCTTAGTTTGATGTAATGTGAGCAATAGTAAGTAATAAAGAGAAGGGAAAAACATTAGGCATTTAGTTTGTTTATACCAAGATTTTGACAACAAAGAAATGGTTTATCACCACTGTGAATCTGTTCTCTGCACAGGACTCTTGGTGATCTGTTTTTTTTTTTTTTTAAGTATTTTGCTGATATTTAATTTTTTTTATATTTTTGACATGGATGACTGGGTATTAAGTATAACATCATGATTATCAAGACTTTTTTGTTGTTTTTGGAATTTATATATTAGCATTGTTATCATGTTAATGTCAGCAACGAAAATTATGTGCATAGTTGAGAGGTATTTATTTATCTGGACATAATTTACCACATGTTCCCTTTCTGTAATGATCCTAATTTTACCCAGAACCCCTTTAACAGGGGATCCCATAGCCCAAGGCTGCACTATACCCTGTTGCAGGAAAATTATCATCCTTGACATGTATGGGATGAAGAAAAAGGACTATGGTGTCCTAGAAAACAAAGTTCTGTCTCTTGAATATGCATTCATCACGTAGGTTAAGAAAGTTGAGTGAATTTAGATGAATTTCAGGGATTGTATGGAAAAGTAAGTTTTATTCATTACCTTCAGCTCTCTTTGTTAATATTAGCGACCTGTCTTATTGAAAAGATAGGTTTTTCAAGTTTTTCAAAATCTCTCAGACTGTCCTCTTTATTCTCAGTTCTCTCTCTTTGTAACCATTTTTATGTTTAAGTCTATGCTGTGGTGATGTCAAAAGTATGAAACAAGCCTACAACATAAAAACCAATTGAAGGTATCATCTTTTGACTTATTCATTTATATAAAAATTGGAAATTCAAGGTCTCCTTTGTTTCTTATGTTGATCATCAACTTTTTTTTATTCCAACGTGTTGTATTATCATTCTCCCTCTGCAATTCTGAAAGGCTTAGCTGTATTACCAGTTAGGGGTACAAAATTCTTAGTTCATTGTGTTTGCTGGTTCTTTTTAGCTTTTATATATACTATTGGTGTTGTATTTAGAAATTTATTCAACTTTTAAAAGACTTTGCAGGATATCTTTGGGATTGTAGCCTGTGTTTAAACTTTTTTTTATGTGACTAGTAATGGATTTTTTTTTTTTTTTGTCTTCATTTAAGGTATGGCTGTTTTAAAAAGTTGGTTGATCAGATCAATCAAGCAGAAGGTGGGCTGGACAAATTTTCTAAAGGATATGAGAAATTTGGCATGCATGTGAACCCGGATAACAGCATCACCTGTTTGGAGTGGGCGCCATTGGCACAAGCAGTCTTTCTTAAAGGAGATTTCAGTAAGGCTTTAACCTGAAGTTGCCAATAAATTTTAACTATTCCTTCATAGAATCAATGTGTACTTCTAAAGAGCCATGCATTTAACAGTATGCTTGCATGTAAATTTTTTGGGTGCCCTGGCTAACTTTTAACTATACCTTTATATCTGAATGAATAAAAAGAATTTCATTTGTATCATTATAATTGGTTTATTTGTTTACGTTTATGTGATTACAGATAACTGGAATAAGGTGTCCCATCCTTTCAAAAAACAAGATTTTGGTAAATGGGAAATAACTTTACCAGCCAATCCTGATGGTTCGTGTCCCATTAAGCACATGGCACGTGTGAAGGTAAGTCACAAAAGATTAATGCATGCTGGAGATAATACAAATGTTTCGAGGTATCTGATTCATAAAGCTTCCTTTGCAGATTAAAACAACAATTAGGAAATTGTGTTTCTTCCAGTTGTAAGGTACAGTAATTGCAAGGTGCATATATATTGTTGAGAGTTTTCTTAGAATGAAAATATCTTTGCAATTTTTTTTTACCCCTTGCATATGCATCATGACACATCCCTACTTTTTGACTTTCTTTTATAGAAAATGCTGTCTCTGTTTTTGCCTCTGAGAATATACAGTACCCACAGAAAGTCTTGAGGAATAGGTAAAAAAAAGACTTCCATTTTCTTTATTTTAGTACTTACTGTGGCCACCAAGTGCCTTCAAAACAGCTTGTATGTATTGCGGCATGGAGTCAGTAAGGTTTCTGCAGTAATCGAGGTCAATTCTGTTCAACCGGATGTCTCTGATGGCTTCAAGAAGACGAGGAATTGAAGAAGTGTTCTTATCTTGAAGTTTAAGCTTCATGTGAGATCACAGCCCCTTGATGGGATTCAGGTCTGGAGAATTCCCAGGCCATTGAAGGATGTTCATCTACTTATCTGACAACCATTTCATGACCTTCTTTGCCTTGTAACATGGTGCGCTGTCTTGCATAAAGAAGTTGCAACTGTGGATCTCATAAAAACTCATTATGTTGTCATGAAGAACTTCAGTGTAGTGGTCTTCATTCGTTGTGATGTTCTTGGGAAACACATGAAATCCCCCATGCCCTAACTCTCCACTGAAGCAACCCCAATTCATGACTGTCTGGGTGTATGACAGTCACTTGCACATTAACAGGGGTCAAGGGGTTTCATGTGCGAGGGACATCTTAACTTGCCACGCCTCACTGCACCACATTGGAAAGTCAACTCATCACTCCATAAGACCCTTCTCCAGTCCTCAACATTGAAATGTTTGTAGTTCTTTGCAAAACTGAGAATAGCATCACGCATCTTGCGAGTCAGTAGGGGTTTTCTGGTTGGGGAACGAAGAGGCAGGTTCAGGTGCTTCTGGCAGCGCTCATGAATGGCGCATTCTGCAACATTTCCGAGGAGGGTGAGATAGGCTTGCTTCAATTGTCTTGCCGTGATGCATATATTTATCAATATTTGCCTCTTGATAAGCTTGTCAGTAGTTGCTAAAGTCTTTCTGGGACGCCCAGGTACAGATTTACGAGGTGGAACTTTACCTTGCGGGATATTTCTGGCTTTTGCAACAAGGCTGTATATGGCTGACTTGCTTGCCCCCGTACGCTGACAAATCTCCTTCACCGACATTTTTGCCTCTCTCAAGGCAAGAATCTGAGCCTTTTCTTACAGGGTGAGGTTCTTGTGCCCCTTCTAAGGTGTGAGTGGGTGGATGTGGCAGGAAAAGTGAACAAAACAAACAAACAAACAAAAAGGGTCTTTGTTAATCTAGCAGCTCATAGTATCGTCCCCTCTCTATAGCTTGTCCCATGAGGAACTGATGCTCTCCTCAGTCTGTGGTGATAGGATCACCAGGCTGAGTTGCCAAGTACTAATTACGCGAGATCTGAGCATTCGGTACCCTGACAGACACGGAAATTCTGAGGACACCCAACCCACACAACAAGAGGCCCCATATTCCTCAGACTTTCCACAGGTACCGTATAATCTCAACTGCCATTTCCCCACTCCCATTCAAATCAGTCTTCAGTCATACCCAATCCCTCAAATCAAAATTACTGACACATTCAGCTCCTCCAAAATCTCACCTCTCTTCCTCATTTCCAGATGCATAAGCAACAACAATCACCCATCTCTCATGATCAACTTTCATTTTTACACACCTCACTCCAAGGCTCACTTCCTTATACTCTTTTACACATTCTCAAAACTCCTGCTTCCACAAAAGTTCTACCCTTACCTTGGATCTTGCTCTTACACTAACTTCTGACTACATCTAAGACATTCCAAACAATTCTTTTCCTTTCCCCATGAGCTTTGTTTCCTCAGGTAGAATATCTAGGTTCCTTTCCTTAAACATAATACCTATCTCTTTCTTCTCATCTTGATTACAACTAAACCCAGTCAGATACTCAAGCCTGAGCCTTTGAAGAGGATGAGCAGCTGTCGCTTAGCTCTTTCTTCTGTTCCACCTATTAGATATTGCAATACAAGAGAGGAGGGTTTCTAAGCAATCCCGCTCCTGCCCCTCTTAGTCGTCATGTATGACAGGCATGGACTACATAGGAAGATTTTTCTCCCCCATCACAGCATTATCACACTGCCATAGAAAATATATTGGCTCAATTGCTTGTGCATACTATTTACTTTTACATGTATTTCCTTCACTCTAATTGGAAACATAAACTCTGAATGAAACACAATGAACATCACCATTTTTTCACCACTCCCCAGGAGGATCAACACATTAACTTCAGCATTTAACTGTACTATGACCATGTATGGAGGTTAGGTCACAGTTTTCCATACAGCACCCTGTATTTCTGTCATCTTATAATAGCACTAAAAAATTTGAAGACTTTTTTTTTGTGTATATTGTGAGCAACTTTATCCAAGTCATCCACTGTTTAGGCACAGCGAGGGCTAATCCTCAATCCTCCTTCCTCCTTTTTTCCTTACTTCGATTTACCCCTCCTGACAAATTATTTTTGAATAATCTGATGTCAGTGTTGCCTTTTGTTTCAAAATATTTTATCATCTAATTTTTCCTCAACAACACTTCTTTACATTAATTCTTAGTCACACTTGCTCACTCCTGCCATGTCAGCCACTCACAATATCTGTTGCTTGGAAGTCCTCTGAAAACACAATATTTCAAAATTTTACTTTGTTGATGTTGGCAGCACTCTGGGCACAACCCTAGGCAGGCCTGTGATAACTAATGGTCATGAGTAATTACCAATTTGTATTGTATCGGGAGGGAGTTTTACACTTGTGGGATCCCATCTCTTGAAAATTCTCTACTATCATATAACTTAAATCTAAGTATACTGTCTGCATTAACCATGTCCTCAGTCATTCTATTCCATTCATCCACCACTCTTATAACACTACTTCTTTACACCTCGGTTAAAAAAAATTTGGGCATAATTTCATGTCCTCTGGTTGCTTTGTCCCTATATCTCTTGAAGATCTGTTCAATGTCCATGGTACTGATCTGTTTTAAAAACTTAAAAGGTTATGATCAGGTCACTTCATACTCTTCTCTCTTCCAAGGTGGACAAATTTAAAGCCTTTATCCTTTTGCATGTGTGTGTGTGTGTGTGTGTTTTATTACCTATATGTAGCCATATCTGACAGTTATGTAATAAGCACAGTAGGACAAACATAGCACTGTATCGTTAATCCAACAAGGCATACACTTCGCAACATGTGCTGGCCGTATCTAATGGCAAAATCCCTTCATAGGTACTCACAGAAGGGTATTCAAGTCCAGCACTGATCCCTCAACAACTGATTTTCTGACCAATACCTTTCTTGGTCATACATTTGTTTCAACATACTCTCCAAGTACATGAAGAGACACTTCATTAGATCAATGAGGCTGAAACAGATCAAAATCCTTCAATAAACTCTCTCTGTCTTGGTCAGCAATCTAATGCTTTACAAGGTCTCTCCATCTCATGTTGTAAATGTTAAAGGTAATGTGTTCTCCATCATGAATGCACTTTGGAATGTTGCCCTAATCTTCTTGCATATTTCCTCTTCTGCCTTAACGACAATTTCCTCCAAGTCACTCAGTCTGATCTTTATTTGTTCTTTAACCCTTAAAAGGCAAGTGACACCAATTGGTGTTCTCTTACGTAACAGCAGCCAACATTACATGATGTCTCAACTTATACCACCTCTGTTTAACCCTGCAGCACCCCTAAAATGCAAGGGATGTTGTGTGAGGAACTTTTTCAAATATTCAAAAATATCATTTATCTTCATAGTCTTGTTACTAGGATTTATCAAAAATGTATTTTTCTAATTAAAGTGATATACAACTATGATATAAAATATTACTTACTTGTACTATGAGCCCTCGAAGTTATAGTATTTCCATGCTGCACTGCTGCTAGGAACATGAAGTATGTCATGACTTCTGCATGGCGTACACATTTTGTCACAAACAAGTACAGTTGCTAATGGGTTTCAGCACTTACCTCACCCAAGTAAGTCTCAAACCTTCATTAATTATCAAAAAACATAAAGTAGCCTCTTCATTTTGTGTAGTTTCATATGCAGCTATAGTTCAATATTCCCATTACATGAACATCGTACCTATGCTGTCACTTATTTGTGTTCAATTTACAGTTTCAACACTTATTACTACTTTCTATTTACACAAATTTTCCACAATTCAATGGAAGTATGGCATAATAATCCAATTATTTCAGTAATATGTTTTGTGTAATTCATGTGTAACATTAAGCACTGTCATATGTTACACAGAAACACTGCAGGTTCATTATGTATTTCTGGTTAATAATTTCACTGAAACACAATTTATGTAATGTTACACAAATATTGAACTAGTGCTCTATCACTTCCTTTCCTTCATTCTGTGGTTTCTATACTCATCACACATATTCAATGAATCTATAGAGAGTACAGCATAAAATCTAGTTATTTCAGTAAAGTTTTGTATTATCTTGTATTTTCATTTATAATCACCCCAGGACCAATTTCTATAAAAGAGTCCCGGTTTTACCCATGACCTTTCTAAAAGATCCTATAGCTCAAGGCTGAGCTCCTTTCAGTAGCAGGGATATGTAGACTCCTTTGGAGTGAGATGTTCTCTGATAAGACTCTACTACCAAAGACACAGCCTTGCCAAAGGTGACTTTCACTTGTGGTGTAATGTTGAGGTGGTGGTGTTCAGTAACTCCTACAATTTTTGTGTAACATTATACATTATTGTAAACAATACAGTCCCTTTCATTCACACTCCTTCATTATTGTCACATTACAGGTTCACAAAGCATATCTGACATATTTTCACTTCATCACAAATATCTACAATATTTACTATCATACATTTTTTCTTTTTTCTTTAAATGCTCCAGTCATAGACAGAAGTCCACATCAAGGCCAGACCCCAATTCAAATACAGAGAGAATTAAGAAATGGAAGAAGAAAAGACAAGGGAAAATATCTAAGAATTTTTGAGAAGGTGAAAGACCTGTCTTTCGAAATGTGCCAGGTAATAGTTATTGGGAAAGACATGAAAGGTAGAGTTCCTGAGCTCTGACATGTAGGGAAAGAAGTAATCAAAATGGCATACCCTTGAGTTGCCCATGGTCATACAATAATCATGTGGTGCAGCAGCTTGATGAGCACTGCATAGTCTAGCTAATGGTGGGGGCACACAAGCAGCCAGCTCTCAGGAGCAAAAGCCAAAGTAATACCTATAGAATATGGAAAGTGAACCAATATTACAGCGTAGGGCAAGGGGGTCAAGTTTCGAAGTTAGCCTGGGACAGTTTAAGCTGGACCACTTTTGATGCAACTCTTGTCAAGTAAGGGTACTGAGCTCGAACTACCCCAAATGTGAGAGCAATACTCCAAACAAGGACGAATCAATCCCTTGAACAAATGGAGCAACTGTTAAGAAGAGGAGAAGTTATGACATCTAAATAGGACAGTTTCTTAGAGGCAGACTTAGCTATTCCCATAATGTGGGGTTTCCAAGAAAGAGTGGATGTTACAGTAATACCAA
>JAUUDW010404440.1:0-12838 GCA_032361385.1 Panulirus guttatus | reverse complement strand
ATCCAGACTTACAAAACATGAAGGAGTATGACCATTTGAAGACAGAATTAAGATACTAGATAAAGGGATTATCCAAGAAATATGATACTAGATAGAGAGATGATCTACTCCGACATGAGAAGGAAATGGAAGTCATTGTAATAAACATTTAACATTATGTTTCAACATTGTGCTTGCCAGGGAGACAAGAGCAGTATACATTTAGACTAGTAGATACAGATTACTAGCCACACACCAGATTCCTTTTCAAACTATACTGCAAGTTGGATATTGTAGTAAAAGAGAAAATAAACATGTTGCAGTGATAATGAAATATGGATTGTGATGTATAGTCTCCTCAGGTATGATGGAGTTAGGCTCTCACGTAAGAATCTCTCATTTGCAACATTGTTAAAGTCTTCAGATGTTGTTGTATAAGTTCTCATCAGTAAACATGGAAATCCTGATATAATAGATATCAGTTTAAAAGAGCATTTGAGGTGTTACTAGACTCTTTGTGATGAAACTGGAAGTGAAAAGTCCCATTCAGTGAAGCTATATAATAACCTTTTGATGAAAAGGAGAACAGTTTTGGTGAGGAACTTCTCACCGCAAAGAAATCCATAATTTTCCTGTTACTGGAAATGGCACAGCCTTAAAGCTGTGGGAGTCCCATCAGTGAAAGGGGTCCTGCAGTTATATGATTTACGCTGTAAAAAGGTGATATGTTGCCTGTCTGTATACATGCTGAGGAAGTTGCCAGACTCATGATAACTAGCCCTCATACATAGTTTCCAATGTTTCATCCATTTTGTAGACAGGGCTGGCTGCTGAAGTACTAAATTTTTTGCAAAAATGTATTTTTTTATTCGTGATTGCCATTTCTTGCTTTGGCGAGTTAGCACCAGGAACAGATGAAGAAAGGGTGCATTCACTCAAATCCATTCTTTAGTTGTTATATGTAATGCACTAAAACCATAGCTCCCTATCCACAACCAGACCCATAGATCTTTCCATGGTTTACCCCGGCTGTTTCACATGCTCTGATTCAATCCATTGACAGCACATCGACCCCTGTATGCCACACCATTCCAGTTCACTTTATCCCATGTGCCCATTTCACCCTCCTGCATTTCCAGCATTGATCAGTCAAAACCTTTTTCGCTTCATCCTTCCATGTCCAATTTGTTTCCTCCCTTCTTGTTCCCTCCGCTTCTGACACATACATCCACTTTGTCAACCTCTCCTCACTCTTTCTCTTCATATGTGCAAACCATTTTAGCACACTGTTCATCACTCCCAACCACACTGTTTTTATTACCACACCTCTCTCTTACTCCTTTAATTAATTGATCAACACTGCCACCCTCTTACACATCCTCATCTTTAGCCTATGCTTTGCATCCATATAGCATTGTTAGGACTACTATACCTTCAAACATATCTATTTTACTGTGTTATATAATATTTTTTCATAATTAATCTTTTCCTTTATTATTTGATGTAGAAAGCCATTCTGATTGTCTTATGTCTGTAGACATATCAAGGAAATTGCCAGATACACAACAACTAACCAATGCACACAGTTGCCGATAATTCATCCACTCCTTTGGCAGAATAGATATTGCAGACTGCTGGGAAAGTATATTAGTGCTAAATGGGAAGGTTGTACCAGCAATATGGGAGATATGAAGAGGAAAAATAGGGGAAATGAATGGTTATACTACTAAATAATGTCATTCTGCTGTTCTTTGATGAAGCAAAACAAGGATATGTTATTGCTGGAGTGTAAGATCAGTGTTTGTCTGAGACCAAAGGTCAAAGGCCAGGTGGTCAGTGGCATCCTATTCTTCCAGAGGGCCTGAATCTGTTCTGTCTATCTATCTCTATCTCTGATGCTTGTTCCCTCTGGGAACTCCCATTAAGGGATGGCCATGGCAAAAGAGTCTCTACTTATCCCAGTTCTTACATGCCTCCCTTGCATACACCATTCCACGCATTCTTTCACTATTTCTCTCCTTCCAGTATTCCTCCACCCTGTTTGCCTATGTTACAGGTGGTCTTCTACTCACACCAACCTCTGTAATTGTATTCTCATACACTCTGCTTATAAACTCCCATTATTGCATTCTTTCCACATGCGCAACCCACCTTAAAGTATTATGTTTCACCCATTCTACCTACTCCTCAATTCACTCCCTTTGCATTCCTTGCCATACTACATCTCTCCTACACCCTTTAATTTCTTTCTTCGTTTCATCTAGTCACGCCACATACTCTTTTCAAGTAGCTCATTTCCACAGCCTGGATTCTTGACATCTTTGACTTATTCTGTGTCCATGTTTCAGCTGCATAGGGCAGGGTAAGGAGGACTAAGGTGTCCCTTAATCCTCTCCTCACTTTCATCCTTACACCTATGCCCTTCATTGTTCTATTAAGGGACCCAATGACTCTTCTACCCTGTACTGCTCTCTCCCTTATCTCCTTCCATATATCACTTCTCCCAGTCTTTTTCCTCCCATACCCAAAGCACAATTTAGTACACTTTCTTCTTTTACTCTGTATGGTTTTACAAAATCTATACTTTCACTCTGCTTCCTTTCAAACACCATTACTTTACTGTTACGTGCATTAACCTTCAGTCTCCTACGCATACACACGTCATAAAACACACAACCTTCTGCAGCTCCTCTTCACTCGCAGCGAACAATACAAGATCTTCCACAAACAGGCTTACCACTAGCCACCATATCTCATGCCACACTCCATCTCTGCACCCCTTCTCCCTAGTTTTGCTTTCATCTCTCTTATCATTCCATCCATATATGCATATATTAAAAGGCCATGGTGACATAAGAAAGCCCTGCCTGACACCTACATGTATCCCAAAACTTTCGCTCAGCTCTCCACCCATTCTTACACACCATCCAATAGTTGTTCCTCTATAACATATATCCTATATCCTTAACACATCCCATAAAGCATTCCATTCGACTCTGTCATACGCTTTCTCCAGATCCATTAAAGCTGCATACAGCTTCCTACCTTTCGCTAAATACTTTTCCACAGTCACCTTCACTACAAGAATCTGATTAACACATCCCCTACCTTTCTTAAAACCACCTTGCTCTTCACTTATTCTGCATTCAGTTACTTCCATCTCTCTGTCAATTGATATTTTTGCATGCACTTATCCCCCTACAATTGCTACATACATCTTAAGCACTTTTTCCTTTGAATAAAGGAATTATGATAGCTTTCACCCAATCCTCAGGCACAACCTGCTGTATCACACTTTCTTTTCCATACTTCAGCATTTCAGCTGTAAACCCATCCACTCCAGGTGCCTTTTCTACCTTCAGCCACATTATTGCCCTTCTTACCTCCCTTTTTGCCATAGGCCCTTGCACTTGTATCCTCTTCCTTCCATCCTCCATGCCCATGCATGTAACAGCTGCTGCCTCCCCTTCTCCCACATTCATCAATTCTTCAAATACTCTTTCCATCTTCCTTGCACTTCCTCCTTTTGATTCAGCAACTCCCCTTCCTTACTTTTCACATCAGCATTTCCACTTTAACATCCACCTCTGTTCTTTTTTCACCTCCTTCCAGTATAGTTTCGTATTATCCTGAAACTTTCCACTTAACTTCCTTCCAAAGTCTTCATCTACTCTATCTTTGCTTTTCTCTGTCAGCTTTGTAACATTCTCCTTACATATTTTGTATTCTTTCCTCCTCCTTTGCTGAACTTCCTTTGGTACATTCCTATCAAGCAATATACCATAAGCCTTTTTCTTCTCTTCCACAGTATTTCTGTCTTCTGTCCTCCATGCATTGCCCCTTTTTATTCCTATATCTCACTACCTTGCATGCAACTACTGATTCTACGACCTTTAGATTTATTTCTTAAGCATTTTAAACACCTTATTCACACATGACTGCATTGCTTCACTCACTGCACTTCCATCTAAGCTTTCAGTTACCTTCCCTTCATACTCCTCCCTACACTTTTTCAGACTCATCTTGCTTGCTAGCACTTTTACCTCTCCTTTCTTCCTTACAATTTACCTCCACTTCTCCCTGATCCTCATCCCCACAAGAACCATGAAATGGTGAGTCTCCAAAGAATTCTCTTCTCTTCCATCGTTCCTCTTCCTTGTATATCTTTGGATCATCTTGTGCTGAAAAAAGGTGTTTACAAGGAATAAATCCCTCTCAATACAAATAACCACAAGATAACTTCCATTCTCATTTACTCCAGGCACTCCCCATATACTAACTATCTCTCCAATTTCATCACTTCCCACTTTCACATTCGTATCTACCAATACAACCATGTTTCTCACATTCTCAAAACCATATATACAGCCATTCAAATTCCTCCAGAAAAGCTTCATTTCATCCTTACCTCCTACAGTCTTCATACTCACGGGCACCTGTACACATACCCTTTATATTCACAGGCACCTATACACATACCCATGCATACTTCACAATCCCAATCTTTCCTTTCACCCACACTTTTCTTGATCCATTCCATCCATGCTCTGTAACACCCTCCCATACTCTTGGTAATAACAGAATTGCACATCCTTCTTTTCCTCTTTCCCCAATAATTTTCACTCATTGCTGTCCATACCACACCTTCCACGCCCTCCCATAACTTGCATTCTTCATTTCCATTTTCACTCCGCTCACCCTGCCCAAGGATATGGGTTTCCCCGACCCCTAGCACATCCATGCTGTAACTTTTAAACTTCTCCACAATCTCCCTCCTTTTACCCTTAATAGCCATCCCATTCTCATTGAGCACCATCACCCTCAGTTGCTTGTCTCTTTTAACCCTCGGCATAACTGGCAGACTCCAGTGCCGTTTCTTAGCCTTTTGTGCCTTACCTTTGACAGGTCACTGGCAGAGGGCTACTCCAGCACAGTGTTTCCAAAGGCAGTGAGGCTCCAAAATTGTCAAAATAAGTGAAAGACAGCACACTTAAGGTGTATGTGTAAATCTAAAAGTATTTCCCTAATGTATTTGGGCAATGCCTTCCCCTTTAGTTCCACCCCTAAAGGATGTGATAACGAGGTTACCATGAGAAGGCGGGGTGAGACTTAGATATTCTAGTAAAACTAGAGTATCCCTTCAAGGTACTGAAACAACTTGTCCCAGTTTTTACTTTCCATAGTAGCAGCAGCACTGCCCCATTGGTTACAATACTGCCAGTGCACAAATCTGAATCTGTTAGTTATGATAATATCAGAGCAGTTAAGGAATTCTGAAACCTTGATTATGTACATGGGATATACCATCCGAAATTTAAATTTTTCACATTTGAGGTGAAAGCTTACAAAAAATAACTTCATAGTTGAGAAACTTCCAAATAGTAGTCTAGATGAACAGTCACATTCTCTATTCCCTTGAATTTAATGGTAGACTCTCAGGGATCACTTTGTTTGTTTTCATTGTCCGACAAAGCCATGGTCATAACTTGAAAACGTTCAGTCAGATACCCATGAATCTTAGTATGATTTTTCTAGCCTCTGAAGGATTGAATGGCATAAGACCCATCACTCTAGTTTGGATTGTGTTTTAGTTTAGCCCATATTTAAAGATTTAACTTGAACTGAACCTGGCCAATGAACTTAAGCGATTTTTTATATTTTCCAAAGCTTTCCAAAGGCATTGATGGCCACAGAGCATTAATAGTACTTGTTGTAGTGGAACAAAACTTTGTGAACACAGTGGTTAAGGGAATTTTTTGAAACAAAGATTAACATTTTATGATAAAAAAGTGCTTCAAAGGATAACCATTTCTTGAACATTTTTAGAGGAATGGGAGTGAAAATAATTGAAGGTGAAACTAATGGGTTTGGGGGCTCAAAAATTATTGCACTGAGAAAGTGATTTTGTAGTTGTTTCATTTCTGGCCTGAAATGTGAGAGGTGTAAAGGGATGGGAAAGAAGGAGGGGTTCCTTAGGCCAGGATGAGAGATGAGATACAGCGTGAGAGGTGTAAAGGGATGGGAAAGAAGGAGGGGTTCCTTAAGCCAGGATGAGAGATGAGATACAGCAGTGTTTGGAGAATCTGTGTGAGCCACTTTGCTGTTTAGTGGGATGTGGCATTTGAATATAATTGGTGATGCCAGTTGTGTTTATATGTTAAGTATGTATTTGATTTCAATCTTCATGTAATACTCCAATCATGACTTTTATTGATTTTAGGGGGTCCTCGTCGTAGCCCATATGAAGATATTGACCAGACTCCTCAAACTAATCCCTCAGCTGGCATGGATCCAGAGAATGCTCCTACATCATCACCAAATGATAACCTCTTCACTACCTAAGTAGAAAACTTGCAAAAGCTTTTGGGTTTGAATTCTTGGTAACTTTTAGTCAAAGTTGTTCATCAGAGGAAACCATGTATCCATTGATTTAGGCTGCCTTTGCCTGGTAGAGCAGTTGAAAGATACAGTATAACATTGACAAACTTTTATAGATTGGCCTAAATTTTGTTTTTCATAGCTAGCACCTTCAAATAAAAGGTGAATTAAGGATAATGTATGTATACCAGATATTGTTTGGACAAATATATCATGACCTAAATAAATAATGGTGAGTTTAGTAATTTCTAGGATGGATGAATTATGTGTAGAGCCTGCAACTGCACCATATTAACTGCTCTCTAGACTGTCATCCACATTTCATTTCAGAAAGACAATGACCCACTTAGAAATGCAATGCCACATGTAAAACAAAAAATGCATAATACACAATCTGACTTGATTCATGGTAGTTAGAGGGTATCTGTTCATATTTGTTTTTAACATGGATACCTTTGTTGTACCTGACACAGCTGCAGACAGAAACTGTAACTTATTCCAGTAAGATTGTATTATTATCATTTGGTAGATAAACTTGCCCAAGTGGTTGTACCATTCCAGTTGACAATTTTCCGTTTTAGTAAATAAAAAGCTAATTATGATATTCTTAGCACTAGCAAACTTAAACAGTCAGTCAGTGACCAATATCATGCCACAAATTTTCCTCTAATCCCTCTTGTCCTAGTATTTTCCTGACTGCAAAGAACACTGTCCATTAGTCCCTTAATGTGCAGTTCTTGGATCTTTGCATCATGTAAGTATTGTGTGAGAACTATGTGGAAAAAATACCTTGTTTACTTATGGTAAAACTTATGTTAATTTTCCTCCTAAAAATTTCGATGTCATAGAATTAACCAACAACTAGAGGGTAAGTGTTTAAGAGTAAGTCCATGTGTCGTTCTTTCAGGTCTGATTTAGTATTACTGTATGTAGGTCTGTTACAAGGAGAGCATTTATGAGAATTTAGTCATTAATATTAAAATGATCATACGTTATCATTTAAATTAAAATCTTTGTTTCCCAATTGATTTTGGTTGCACTTCACATTTATATATAACTGGGAAATGTACTTATATCATGAAGACAACTTGTTTGTTTTTGCAGTAAAGTTAAACCATTAGTATGTGTAAAACTAGTATATTGGATATCAGATAAAAGCATTAAAACAGAAGAATTTTTTTAAACATTGCTTCTCCAATCTTAATGAGGATGCATTAGGAACAAATGAACAGCACCTCATTTGCACACATCTTTTTGTAGTATTCATATAAAATTTACTGAAACCAGAGCCTGCCATCCACAGCAAAGCCCAACAGATTGTTTTATGGTTTATTGACAGCAAGTCACCCTTTTATGTAACACATCAATCCAATTCATTCTATTCCATGCTCACTTCTCATACCTCCTAAATGCTCAGGACCTAATACCCCAGTGCCTCCTTCACATTGACCTTCCATCTCATTCTTGGTCTCTTAATAAGGAAGTAGCAAATTGATTCAGTCTGCAAGAATACCATGGGATATACCAAATAGGTTTCAAGTATAAATTTACAAGAGCCTGGTTAGAAAATTAAGACCAGTTAATTGTTGTGAGAAGTGAGAAACATGTACAGAACAACCACAAAGACAGTTAAAAGAAAATGTGATGTATGATTGAAGTGAGTTTAAGTTGAACTCTGCATCAGCAATTACATAACGAGCATGGCAGCTGAGAGAAACTGTATTGTTCATTAGGCAAGAGATGTCGTAAGTACTACACACTATCCTTGCCCTTTGCCCAGATCTCATAGTTGGTACTCATAGTTAACATAGGTAGGTTGATACTCCCCATTCTCTCCTGCACTTCTGACTTGAAAAAAAAAACTTTCTTGAAACCATTTCGACACAGCCTGATCAGCTGTCTCAGTCGGACTGCACCTGTTACCACACCTTTTTCATATCCTGTCATCCATTACACAGTCAACCCACTTCATACCATATATCATCGAAAGGCATTTCATTTACAACACATGCACACTCTTCCTTTATTTTATGTTCAGGACCCAAGATACATACAATACTGCTGGGACATCTAGATAATAAACTAGCTTTGAAAGAATCTCAGCAGGGAAGATGGAGAATATAATTGTTCCGTGGACTTGGGAATATTCCAGAAAGATGTCGGACTAAGATGTATGAGATTCCTGGAAAAAAATTTGAAAGAGTGCAATATATTGAGAAATAAGAAACATTTGTGGAAAATCAACAGAAACATTCACAAGAAAACTTGATATATGGTTGAGGTTAGTCTCCAGTGTTGTAGTAGGTAGGAACATTTAGGCAGGAGCATCATGCAGAAACATTAGGCAGAAGTACTAAGTAAGAGCATTAAGCAGAAGTAGAGTAGTGGAAAAAGAAGGGGGAGGTAGGGAATTTAGGAAGTGTGGTGGGAGGGAAGGAGGTTGAAACAACAGCTCCATCTCAGCAGATTAATGAAAAAGATACAAATGGGCACTAAAATATGACAGATTACAATATGATAATGAAAGGGACTGATACAACACTATTACTTGATCTTATCTCTACACACACAATTACATGGATAGTAAGAATAGCATGCATTATATACCAACTAGAAAAAGTGATCACGTAATGCTTAAATCTGATTGTGAGGAAAACAAAAGAAAAGACGTAAAAGCTGATATAACTGTGCAAATAAAAAAGTGACAATTTCTACAGTAAAATAAATTGGAAAATGGGGTTCAGAAACTTGGGTTTTGTGGTGAAAGTTATGTGAAATTTAAAATGAAGGACTAGGAACAGGGATCCTGGGATCTTAGTGCTATAATCATTATAAAATTACCCTAAGACCCCTTCCTGAAAGGGTGATGGTGTTACCAAAGGGCCCTCTTTTCAGGGACCCCTACAACTCCAAGGCTGTGCTACATGCATTATCAGGGACACAGTGGACTCCTTTGAAGTAAGACTGCATTCTGATTAATCAACTAATGATGATACATCTCTGCCAAAGGTGTCTTTTCACTCATGGTGTAATTACAAGTAGGTAGAGTTTGGTATCAGCTATCATTAGTTTAGATGACATATATTTCTCAAACCCTCTTCAATGTCTTCCTAAATGATCTCCAGGAAACCACAACATGAAGGTCTTCTCATATGAACATGACTTCACAATTACATCACAACACCATGTCACACACTAGCAACAACAAACATGCACCACAACATTACACACTTGGAACAATGGCTCACCCAAAATAGAATGTCGACATCCCCACTTAAATCTTCAAAGAGTCTTTGAAGCCCAGACAATTATGAATCCAATATAAACCCTCCAGTCACCTTGTGCAAACAATCACTCCAATTAAACAAAATATCAACTACTCTAGGTATCACATATGATACACGTGATATTTATTCCCTAAACCAAAAACATAAACACGAAAGTAACAAGAGAAACTAAATGCCCTCTGAATACTGACTGGTACTAGAGTTGGACATTGATAAAGAATCCCCTAGCATCCTCTACAAGCAATTCATTCATTTCACCCTAAACTACACCTCACCTGCTTGGTCATCCACTCTTTCAAAAACATACACTAAGTCCTTGCTTTATGTGGGATCACTAAACACTATATGATTTCACTATTATGCCAGGAACTTACTTCTACCTGTACCTCTTTTTATGTAATCAAAATTTGCTACTGTGCAGGTATGTGTCACAGAAAGCACATCAGAACTTCAGTGAGGACTGGCAGATAGAGTAAGTGTTAGTCCTGAGTGGAATGTGTGAAGTTTACATCAGTGGGTCAGTCTCGCAGTTACTACTGTTGTGTGCAGATCTGTGTTACTTGTGCAATATGAGTATACCTGCTCATGTGATTTTCCTGTAACTTGCAGTGTTTTTGTTTGTTAATATGGCATACAATCATCCAGAAACATCTTCCCTCAACCCAGAAGCAGCAGTTAGATGGAAGATAACCTGTGACCCTAGAAATGAAGCTAGAAACCACGACGTGCTAATGCTGGTGAGGGAATATCAGCGCTTGGGCGTGCTTACAATGTGGGGAATCTAAAATCTACAACATAGAGAAAAATGCAGAGAAAATTCTAAGTATTGTGGTCCACTCTATTCCACTGTATACTAAGGTAACCACAAGGTCTAGAAATCCACTTATGGAGAAGCTGGAGAAAATGCTCATTATACATACAGCATGTGACAAATAAGTAAAGCAGCCTTAGTAGCCTTCAGGTCAGGTCTAAAGCTCTTTAGATTTATTAAAATTTCCATAAAGAAGACAATGTAAATGAACCACAGCTATTTCAAGCAAGTAAAGGGTGGCTAGATAAGTTTATTCGGCATCAGAGGCTACATAATGCGAGGGTAATGGGAACATCGGCCAGTGCTGTCTACGAAGCTGCTGCACGTCCCATTTTTCTCTGTAAGTTTATTTGTTTACTATATGCAACTTCTCTTTGTATGAGGTTTTCACAGAACATATCCCCCGTATAATGAAAGGGATGGGTGTATAAAAAAAGATGCAAACAACACAAAATAGAGCACTCAAAGCAATCACTGGCTGCATAATGATCACAAACACTCAAAACCTGCAGGATGAAACAGAGATTCTCCTTATACAATTTCACCTGAACCCATCGGGCACTTATTTCTTCATAGCAACAGAAGATCCATCTCGTACAAACCACTGAACAACTAACCACCAACCTCCAAGTAGAAATAAAAAGCTTACTCTGCTTCACACTTCAGCAACCTATACTCACAGTTCCCACCATCCCAACAAACAAAACACTTTTAAGTCCCTGGACCTTTTGTGTACCCTGTATCCTCTTCTGTGCCCCCACTCACAGAAATGCACAATAAATTAGCTGCTCTTGTGGTCAACTGCTATATGCTGATGATATGGCTAAGTGAGAAACTGCAGATGCTGTTGTCTGAGTACAGAAGTGTGTGAAAAGAGAAAGTTGAGAGTTTATGGAAATAAAGGTATGTTAAGAAAGTTTAGGAAGGTAGAGAGACAAGGTGGTTGGTGTGTGTTTGAATGGACAGAGCCTGGAGGAAATGGTATTTTAGATATCTGGGAGTGGACTTTGCAGCAGATGAAATCATGGAGTCTAAAATAATCCAAAGGGTGGGTGAATGGCTAAAGCCCTGGATGCATTGGAGTAGGCAAAGAGGGAATGTTTGATGGTACAGTGGTCCTGATGGTGTTGTATGGATGTGGGGAGTGAGCCATACATAAAAAAAAGTATGGAGGAGGGTGAATATGATGGAAATGAAGTGTTTGAGGTTAGTATGTGGCATGAGGAGGGTTGATCAAGTAAGAAATAATTGGGTAAGAGAGAGGTGTGGTAGTGAGAAGAGTATGGTTGAGACAGCTGAAGAGCATGTGCTGAAATGTTTTGGTCAAATGAAGATGAGTGAGGGGAGGCTGACTAAAAGGGTATACATTTCAAAAGCAGATGGGACAAGAAGGAAGAGAGCAAATCAGAGATAAATGGATGGGGTGGGAAATATTTCAAGTGATCAGGGCCTGAAATTTCTTGGAACTATGAGCCAAGTTAAATCTTTAAGTAAGGGGACTATCTCATGCAAGTCCTACTTAGTAATATGGGTCTTATGCCAATCAATTCTTTATCTGCTGAGAAACAACTGTATGTATAAAGTTTCATGATTACATTGTTTGAAATTTTCAAAATATGACCAATATTAAGTTGCCAGTTAGTGATCATCAACATGGATGATGAATGGGTGGATGAAGGAAAGTCATATGGATGGATGGAGAGATGACAACAGACAAAACAATCCTTATATGTCTGCCATACCACAGACAGAGCAATCCCAATATGTCTGCCATACCATTTAGGCAATGCATTAAGTGGCTTAACTCAAGCAAAATCCAAATAATTTATGTGTATTATGCCTTTAAATTCTCTCGTTGATGGGAAACAACTATTTATATAAGTTTAATGACCATACAAAGTAGAGTTTATAAGCTGTGAACAAGATTACTTTGAGGGAAAATGTGAAATTCCCAATGAAAGATGACACTGACGGTTTTGGGCAGAGCAAACGAGTATATGCAATGCTATGCAAGCAATAAAATTCTTTTTATGTTGAAGGCACCAGTCACAGACAAAAGTCCAAATCAAGGCCAGGCCTCATTTGAAATATGGAGAGAATCAAGCAACAAAGAGAAAAGACAAGGGAAAGTATTTATGATATTTTGAGAAAGTGAAAGACTTGTCTTTTGAAATGTGCCAGGTCACAGTTATTGGGAAGGACATGTGAAGGTAGAGAGTTCCAAAGTTTTGACGTGTAGGGAAAGAAGCAATTATCAAAACGGCACACCCTTGAGTTGCCGATGGCCACACCATAATCGTGATGCAGCAACTTGCCGAGTACAGCATGGTCTAGCTAGTGGTGGGGGCACACGAGGAGCAAAAACCAAAGTAATACCAATAGA
>JAUUDW010404329.1:1984-12839 GCA_032361385.1 Panulirus guttatus | reverse complement strand
TTTGCTGCTCCAGAGAGAGAGAGAGAGAGAGAGAGAGAGAGAGAGAGAGAGAGAGAGAGAGAGAGAGAGAGAGAATTATATATATATATAATAGAACACCGTCATTTCCCCTATGACCCAGTGAGACTTGAAGAGCCTTTGGAATCCTCGAAAGCGATCTCTGGAATGCGGCCCTCCTCTCGGCCTCTGCTGGAACCTTCGGCTGGAAGTTTCTATCCTTCCAGCATGTTACCTTATGACCGGAGGTCCCAGCATTCCTCACATAACAGGTGTTACGTCGTTACGTCTCTACTGTCGCGTTAACTGTACGATATTAGGAGACACGAGTGATACAGGTAGCGCTGTTGGTGATGCTGGAGATACTTCTGGTGGTGATGGAAATGATGGATGGTGGAGAAGAGCGGTGGAGATATTGCCGAAAACTTGATTGATGTTGGTGAAAGGGGTCTCGGTAATGTTGGTGGTGAGGATAATTTAGTGGTGATGGCGTTGATTTGTGGTGATGGTGGTGATTGACGGTGATAGTGATGACGGGTAGGGTTTAGGGGTAGTGTTGGTGATGGTAATGGTGCTTGAGATACTGATGGTGATAGCCATGACAGTGAAGAAATTGGTAGTGATGATAGTGAAGACACTGTTGTTGGTGGTATTAGCGATGGAAGATGTTAAAGATAATAGTTAAGATATGAGTTTGTTACGAACGCTTTAAAGATCATTATGCAGCAATTGTGAGTCTGAAAAGACACTTAATAAATATGCAATGATATCTATAAGTTAAATAAGATACATATGAGAGATACACATAAAAACCTCGTGTAAGACTCTTTATCACTTATATGGTTTAAGTCGTCAGGATATGCAACGACTTATCTGTGATTTCCTCACTATACTTTACGGGGCCGGAGCTCTACACTCGTGGGGCCGCAACACTTAAATTTTCTCACTTATACAACTTTTTAAGCTTCTGTACGCTGTTTATTTTTACACTTTCATTATCCAGTCTATTCCATTCATCCGACACTCATAATATAAAAGTATTTCTTTTCATCTTTTCTGAAAACTGTCTTGCTTAATTTCACGTTATGGCATCTGGTCAACCTCTCCTTGCAGTCTTAGAAGTGCTCTCTGTCGACACAAACAAACTGGTTGATACACTTAAAGGTTAGTGATCAGCTTACTCCTACATCTTCTTTCTCCCACTGTGGGCACATTAAAGGCGTCTAACTTATCCCTATAACTCTGCTTTCTTAATTCTGGTACCATCCTTCTTGCCTTCCTCTGTACTTTCTCCATTAGCTCTTTGTCCTTCATTCGGTGACCAAATATGAGAAGCCTTATGTAGGATATGAACATCTTGCTTAAGATTTCATTATTCTTCTGTTTGGAAGTTATTATTATATCCGCCACCAGGCAGTATGTCTCCTTTGCTGTTCTCTTACTGTTATGTATGACGCAGAGAAACCACAGGCAACTACCCACAGCCAAGCCCCACAGAGCAATTCCGTAGTTACCCCTGACTGGACAACCAGGTCCTAGGGGCTTGGGGACTAGTAACACTGTTCCCTGGAAGCGAATGTGCTTCTGCTTTGACTGATGGTGGTGCGGTTGGCGTTAGTCCAGCTCTAGACTAAAGGTGTTCTGGACGGTAACGTAAATCAGCAGAGCTGTTGTTGAAGCTGAGAAGAGTCATCGGTAGACGTCTATCGAGCATATGTCTCCATCAGCTCATCATTCAAAAGGATATGGAACCGTGGGTCTCCTCCATCCTTGTGCAAGAGACGGCGTCTTCTTGGACGGCACAGTCTCAGGACGTTCACTGAGGCGGTCTGCTGACCACGGGATGGCAATATTCTATAGCCTAGTCCTGCTGGCTGTGATGATGAGGGAGGTATGATTGACCTCGTAGAATGGGTCAGGTTAAAGGACGACCTTATCATACCCAAGGTAAATGCGACTGTAGTCAAGAGGTTAATAATTTGGTATGGCCACAGATGCTGTGTGGCAACGAATACTTTTAATAACGAGGGAAAAGAATTATTGACTTCGTTCCTGTAAGTCTAACAGAAAAGACAAGTTTACGTCATTATCTTAAAAAGATTCGTAGTTCTCAAGTAGTTAATAACACCAAACTTCCTGAAGTGCGCTTTGAATAATCATAGAAATAAATTAATCATTTAGTAAGGAAATATGAGGATTACTTTACACTGTTTTCTAAGAAGTTGTAATTATCTGAGAAATAAGATTATCTACTGAATTTTCAGTCGACAAACTAAAAACCAGTTATCATGAAAATAGGCAAATAACTGTATTATCCTGCCGAGGGTTGCTGGCTGACTGAGCACGGCATTCGGAATTATATTATATCAGTCCCTCAAGGTAATTCACAAGAATTATACGTCGATTTCTTTCCGAATTTCCGGACAAGAAGGTGGACGGGGGACGGGAGGGCTACAGAACGCAGCAGAGCCCAACTGGTCAAAGATCTGACATGAGAAATATTATATCAGTAAAGCTTGTAATGAAAGAACTTTCTGAAATATCCCTCTAAAATACAGCTGTGTTCCCTGGGCAGGTCTGTTGTAGTTCAAAGAGAATAATGTTACGCATTTATGAACTGCGAACCAATTATCCAGTGTTCATAAATGTATATCTGTTGAGCCTGTGACCCAAGCTAGGAGTGGTTGGTCTATATTTGAACCCAAATGAGTTTCAATGAAACTGAAATAAGTAACGGAACTTACAGGGAACTTTTTAATACTTTTAATCAATATATATTTTGACCTGCTCAATTAAATAACTAATTGTAAATATCTTTAAAACTAAACTTTGAACTCTTGAGTCATTTTTCACAGTGGCACGAGTCTGCTTCAGTTCCTACAAAATGACCCTCAAAATATCATATGGATTCATTCTTGTGGGAGACGGGACTTTTCACAAAGTTCCCGTGTTAGATTTGATTATAAACACATCTATATAAAAGTAAACGTTCCAATTGTGAACTTGTATTGACACGGTGCACAGCAACAAAGATGGTTAATCTTGCATCATTGACTGGGTCCATCAGGCGTGATTGATTGGATTTAACTGGTTGCTTTGACTGTCTTTGACACAGTGATAATTGAGAGGAGTTTTGACAATCTCTCTATCGGTCAGATCTGGCCTACAGTTGCGCCAAGGGAAAAAACACATCTAATTCTATAAAGAACAGAGAACAATAACATCAACATCACAGGCAACGAACAATGGAAGCCGGATTTTTCGAACACAAAAGCGATGTATTATTTGGTGCGGAATATGTAGGATTTCATGTGCTTGCATATGTGAGCGTGTGCGTGTGCGTGTGTGTGCGTGTTATGTACGTCATGTGTGTGTGTGCATGAGCGTGTGTGTGTGAGTGTGTATCTTTGTGTGACTTTGTCTTCTGTTTTAGTCTACATAATTGCTATTAGTGTGCTATGAAGCGAGAGTTTTGCTCTCGTTTTGCCCTGTCTCGTAACCTCGTATATATATATATATACCATGTCTTTGATTGTATGTGTACACACACATACACACTGTGTTTATGTGTGTACATGTCTGTGCTTCTGTCTGTCTGTTTGTCTGTCTGGCTATTCGTTTGTTTGTGTCAGTGTCTGTCAGCGAACGAACACTTTTCAACAGCCAATGAGAATCACATGTGGATTAAAATTCTTAATTACTCTCTTGGTGGCTCATTACTCGGCGGTGTCTTGTGTTTATGGTAGAACACTTCCAGTCTTTCCCCTGATGAACTTTTCCCCCTTGTTTGTGAGGCCTTAACACCATGAGAGGATTCTAAGTAATCAAAGCCACAAATGGAGATGAATATACCTGGAAAGCACGACAGCACCTAAGTGTAACTAGGATCAATAGCAAGAGATAGGTGACGTGGGAATAAGGAAGGGAATAGGAACAGAGGATGACAGAGGCACGTAGAGAAACGAAGCAATGAGATGAGCAGACACCAGCCAGATGTGGCTACGCAGGACTTCAGTAAAAATCACGAAACGATAGAATCAACAGGAAACGAACCCTGGGGTCTCAAACTGAACCTCCAGGTCTGGAAAGTCTTCTTCTGCCAGAGGTTCAGGCGCGAAGACCTGTTGTTTGAGAGACGGGCGTCTACCACTTGACTAATCGATAAGGTGGACATTCTCTCCGGTGATTGATATAAATGTTATGTACATTAACGAGGCTACTGCTTCTCTCTCTCTCTCTCTCTCTCTCTCTCTCTCTCTCTCTCTCTCTCTCTCTCTCTCTCGCTAGTCTGTCAAGGAGGGGTGGCTGTAGGAGGTGCGAGAGACGTGGCTAAGTGTTCTCCTTCGAGATGATTCGCTTCGAATCGAGCTGGATGAGTAGTGGACGAATAATGAGGCGGCGATTATGAGGTTGGGTCATGCTGTGAGGCTGTTAGTAATGAGGAGAAGGATAACATGAGTTTACATCCCCGTCGTCCTCCTGGTATACACAAAAGATTTGAGGCAAATGTCTTGAAACCATCTCCTTAATGATATTGCCAGAAATTGCTTCAGATTATCGAAGCACTGAACAACACATGAGGTTAAAATCTCACCCCTGTCAAATAACCACAAAGCCTTTACACAAAACCTTGAGCATTAGAGTAGAAAAAGATACTCAAATTCTTTCCACAGGATGTTTTGTTAGTGACTCGTTTCTCTGAGGTATTTGTAGCAGGGAAGGCCGGGCTTGGGCCTGTTGACTCCATTAAGATTCATTACGTTTTCTTCTGTTGTTCTCTGATATGTAAACATGACCTTCGGCGATGGTGTTACACACAAAGACTGAGGGGTTGCTGTAACCACCGAGTCATCGATTTTCTTTGGGTTCGTATACAGAATTACTATACGTTTCCTTCCCCACGTCCGTACATAACCTGCTTCCTCAGTCCCATGTCCTACCTCGACTCCTCTGGGATCATCCTGTCACTTCCCTCCAGCCCCAGGTTCATGTACACCCTGGTTCCTCCTTCCTGTGTCCTTCCCCAGCCTCTCTGAGATCCTCACCTAGATCTATGAGGATTTTTTTCCCCTCTACCTGTGTGCTGTTCCGTCTCTTAAAGTTAATTCTTCCCATATGTTTGATGCTATCTTTATGTATTCCTGTCATAGTGTTCGGTGTCGATTCTGCACCTCGAGACCAGAATGATCATCATCTCTTCTTATGATTTATTGTGCCCCCAACCATACCTAGAGCTTCCACCACACTGCCCATATCTACCACAACCACGGGATGAAGCTTCGCCACCACACCACACCACTATATCTACAGTACCACACCTCACACATCTCCTACCACTTTCATAACCCCTTTTCCACCACAACCTCACTCTTCACAGCCACAACCTCGTCCCTCCGCCACACGCACGACACCACACCACACAACCCAGCGCCACACATCTACCACTCACGCTCTACGACCAAAATCCATCCACCAGAATTCTACCACTAGTACCACACTCCCAGGAACCCCAAGTCACCACGAGAACATCCCACTGTCTTTCCACCACAGCCTTATCCTGTCCAGTGAATCAACACTACCACCCTCTTTCTCTACCACATCTCCACACGCCTCTGTTCCTATCTCCACGCCCATCTTCTCTAAGATCCTCTAGCGACACCCAGCACATCACCACAGCCCCGAGTCGAACTCAAGCGGACAGCCCGACACAGGAAACAAATTACAGCAACCATTCACATTTCAGATCAGACCATTCCTATGCTGGTGGGTCATTCCCTATTCCGGCGGATCCCCCTAGGGTTTCCCCAGCTCTTGCCCATCCCTTGGGTTTTCCCCAGTTCTCTCCCCACAGCTCACCCACTGTTTATAATGGTACATCAGCGAGGTTATACTTTACAGTTGCCAAAGATTCAAGCGTCCCTGGTGCCCCGCTGTGTATCTTCCTCAACATCGTCTTCAATATATCTATTTTGCGCTGTGGCATCAATACAAGGCGAGGGTAGCGGTGTATGGTAGAAGGTGAGAGCGTGTGTGAGGAAATGTGTGAGTGTGTAAGGGAGTGTAAGTCTACAGTCATTCGCTCCCCCTGCTCCTCAGTGGGTCAGGGAACCACTCTCCCTGCTCCTCAGTGGGTCAGGGAACCACTCTCTCTGCTCCTTAGTGCGTCCCTTCAGGCGTTCCATCCTAACCTCAGAAAGTCCTATGCCCTGCTCTCTCTCTCTCTCTCTCTCTCTCTCTCTCTCTCTCTCTCTCCCTCTAAGGCCACTCCAGCCAGCCGTCAGCAACCGCTCCTAGCTGACACTGAAGGATGAGCCACGACGCCGCTATATGTAGTCTGTGGCGGGAGGAATGGCGTTCGAGTCTTGGCTTGGCTTTCCTTTGTCGTGTGTGACGTTTATTGCCTGTATTGTCCTGGGCTGGAGATGGAAGGAGGCGCCGTTGCGTAAGACATATTGCCCACAATGCCGGCGCAACCGGCCTCCTCAGACGCACGATCCCACACTCCTCTGCCTCTTCGATTCTTAGCGGCCATAAATACAGAGGGAAAACCCTAGGCTCACGTTTGGTGAGGCCGCTGACGAGCTGTGGTCAGTGAGGGTGAAGGATGCAAGGGGAGAGGAGCGCCCCGCCAGCCCTGGTGGGGTACACATCACCAGCAGCCCTCCTGTCGGATGCTCACCGCGTCCCTGATTCCCAGCGGGTCCCTCTGGAGGATCTCCGACGCTGCCTTCTACGCTCCGTCGTTAAGGATATCCGTCCTACAGCCCGTCGTGGGAGATCTGCAGAGCTGTGTCCTACGGTCCTCTGGGGAGAATACGCAAACATAACGGGGTCAGTCAGGCTATCTGCTGACCTCATGCAGGAGGCATGGCCATAAGCAGCGTAGTAGACAAGACTACGTTACTTCTGTTCGTTGTGGATTATATCAAACGTCTCATAATTACATTTCTTACGTTCTTTAAGAAGTCCCGTGTCCTCTGTTGCGAAAAACGTCTTCCATTCATCTGACAGATTACCTTTCAAACAATAAGCCTTTGTTTAAACACCCTTCATTTCTATTCATAATCGGTCTATCTGGAAAGCCGCGTCACACGCAGCAGAAAGCTGGTGTACGATACGTAACCCAGATCATCTTAACGCACGGCTACGTGATAATCTGTCTTGTATGGTAAGTGCTGCCATGATTTGCCTTCTTATCAGTCGCTAGTTGTCTGCCAGTGCCAGGAATGTACACATATGCACCTCCCTCTTCCACCGTATCTTTTCCTGACGGCATTTCCAGTCTGTTCCGGGAACAGATTGCTCCTCTTGCTCTCCCATCTCCTCGCAGATCTTTCTCTCGCCTCTTCTTCTATAACTGAGCTCCTTTTAAATCATCTTTCCATTTGGTTCTTTCCTATCCTTTCCTTCAGAGATTATCTCTCTTCGTCATCTTCTCTAATTCCCCAATTACGTGTTCAGATCCCTCTCTCCCGAGAACCACCCTTGGGTCGCCTACCATCACGGCAGAATTTCTGAATCTGAATCCTTATGGCTCACTTAAATGTGAAAAAAAAAAGATGTAGCGGACGCAAATTCGTCTGAATGCAACGTAAGAACAAAGGTAACTTGTCTAATCCAGTTAACGAATCAATGGGGAGGCTGGGTACGTGTTGCAGTGGAGAGAAAGACCGAAAAAGGAGAGAAAATCTGCTACGCTGCTTGAATGTCTTAAAGGCTGCTGTCTGGACCGTCGACCAGGGAAAGGACGCGACGGCTCGCTTCAGCAGAACGACACAAAAATCAAATCAGCTTCCCCAGAAGACATCCAGGCCGATGGTCACGAGACCTGAACCTTCGATATTATATTTGTGGGTAAAACAGAATAAAGTCAGAGCCTTACGAGATGTTCCCTGGCTCAGTAACCGACCCATACTGTTATCATACATACTAATGGTTCCAGTGATGTCTTTGTCGATGCTGACATAGACTTTCTGTGTTGTTGGTTGATTTACTAATGATTACGGAGACGGTATGTTGATAGATTGTCTGTGAATATATGTATTTCCCATTTATTTGTATTTCATTAAGTATTTTGTGTCTTTTGTATATGCATTACTGTTATGCGTAAATGTACAGTGTATTATAGTTGTGAGGAAGTGGAAAAAGAAATTCGGTACTGTGTTTACACTTTACTCTCGTTGTAAACCTACGTAGTAAACTATTGTGTAAGGTGTGTATAATATCCGTGAGTGGGAGAAGGTACAGTTTACAGCCGAGAACTAGTCTTCAAGCAGTTCCCTTGATGGTAAACCATTAAGCAAACTACAAAAATTCCTTTCGAAGTGCCTCGAATAGGAGTTCCGATTCATAATCAAACCTGAACTTAGTTTTTAAACTTCAAAAAGACGGCCAAAAATTTTTCGTCAGAGTTTGGTGGAAGTAAAAAATGTCATTTCAGATAAAGACACCAAAGAGGTCATTGTGGTACTGTATGTATACACGATATACACCCTAAGCAGTGGTTGTTCACCCAATCCAAGTGAGGCGGCTGCTGCGTTTTGGCTTCACACACACACACACACACACACATACACACTTGGGGCCCCTCCAGTGTAACCTCTCTCTCCATATACACAGATAAGTAAGCAAGTAATAACATACGCTCACACACAAACACTCTCTCTCTCTCTCACACACACACACTCACACACACACACACACTCCGTACTACAGCTGACGATGTGAACTGTAATAGATTCGTAAATCCGGGTAAATAATGAGAATATTCCCACAGGCAGAGGAACCCCACTGAAGGGAGACTGCCTCACCCGGGAATCAACCCTAAAACTCCCGCCACACTGACTTTGCGACCAGCTCCCCTTTCCAGCTGTAGTAAAGTCGCCACTTCGTCCATAACGGGATAATTGCGCATATAAATTTTGTTGACTCAACGTCTTAAAGACAGCCAGCGCCCGGGATGGTATAAGTAGCCATGATGGAAGGAGAAAACGAACATGAAAATCACATTCCCCCGGGTACGCCCCAACCCTGTGGCCGCCTCCATATCAAAACAATGTTCCCTGCCCCCGCCATAATCCCTACGTGTACATCACAATGCTTTCAAAGGCTCCGAGTATGTAAATTGAGTCAAATTTGCATAATAAGATACGCCGCATCAATTGGATCCAATATTTATCTGTGGAGCGAAGGTACAACTGGGCCATAATCCCAGCGATAGAAGCTAAAGTCTTCATCAAAGACCACCTCGCGGCCGTTATATTACGGACATTATCCAATGTGTTATGACCAGTTGATCTCCGCCGCTGGTGTATACGACCCAGATCGTATGTATGATGTATGAGGATCCCTGCACCCGGGAGATAAGGATGTATTTTGTATCATTCCAGTATGATCTGCCGTTTTGTATTTTTCATTTCAAGCGCGTATTGAATACGATAATACTTAGGCAATGTATGATACTCAGGTTTATGAGGTTTGAAGCATACACGGCATACAGATTTACGTACACAGTTTATAACTTTTTAAACATCTTCAGGTAAATAATGAATGGGTATACTGCGTTTGATACTTTAAAACAACGGTACGCTCCTTAAACACGACGGTACGATCCTTAAGCACAACGGTACGATCCTTGAGCGCGGTGGCCAGACGTTTGACCGCTCCGTCAAGGATCCTCTCAGCCACACATCTACACAACTGTGCGATTTAGACAGTTTGTGTTCCTACTTTGTTTGTACGTTACTTCCAGTCTTAAGCACTAGTAATATATATCTATATATTATTATTATTATCATTATTACTATTATTACTATTATTATTATTATTATTATTATTATTATCATTATTATTATTATTATTATTAACTATTATCATTATTATTATAACTATTATCATTACCATTATTATTATTATCATTATTGTTATTATTATTATTATCATTATTATTATAATACTTGATCGCTGTTTCCAGCGTTAGCGAGGTAGCGCCAGGAAACAGACTAAGAAAGACTCATCCATTCATATATACACATATATACATACATGCACATATATGCACAAAACATACATATACATACCAATATATACATATATATATATACATATACATACACATACACATTGAACATGTACATATTCACACTTGCTCGCCACAATCCATTCCTGATGCAACCCTGCCCCACAGGAAAAAGCACTGCCGTCACCTGTGTCAGCGAGGTAGCTCGAGGAAACAGACGAAAAAGGCCACAATATCTCACACTCATTCTCTAGCTGTCATGTGTGATGCACAGAAACCACAGCACCCTCTCCACATCCAAGCCCCACAGACACTTTCCATGGTTTACCCCAGAGATTCACATGCCCTGGATCAGTCCAATGAATGCATGCCAACCCAGTATACCACATCGTTCCATTTCACTCTATTCTATGCACACCTTTCACTCTCCTGCAGGTTCAGGCCCTGACTGCTCAAAATCCGCTTCACTCCATCCATCCACCTCCAATTTGGTCTCCCGCATCTCCTTGTTCCCTCCACCTCTGAAACATATATCCTCTTTGTCAACCTTACTTCACTCATTTGTTCCATATGTCCAAACCATTTCAACACACCCTCTTCTGCTCTCTCAACCACACTTATTATTACCACACATCTCTCTTACCCTTACAAGCCTTACTTGATCAAACCATCTCCCACTACATATTCATCTTAAACATTTCATTTCCAACACATCCACCCTCCTCCGGACAATTCTATCTATGGCCCATTCCTCGCAACAAAATAATATTGTTGGAACTACTATTCCTTCAAACATACTCATTTTTGCTCTCCAAGATAATGTTCTCTCTTTGCAAACAT
>JAUUDW010404218.1:0-11591 GCA_032361385.1 Panulirus guttatus | reverse complement strand
GTATTTTAGCTTTCAGATTTTCAGATTAGGGAAGCTGAACCTGTACTACCTCTTTCTTAGCTCTTGCCCTCACATCATCCCCTGACTTTACCCCAAAGACTTATGCAAACCATTTTTCACCTTTACCTTTGAGCTTTGTTTCACTCAGAGCCAGAGCATTCAGGTTCTTTTTCTCATACATGCTACTTATCTCTACTTCTTTCTCATCTTGGTTACATCCACACACATTTAGTCACACAAGCCTGAGCTTTCAAGGAGGATGAGCACTTCTTGCTTACCTTTTTTCTTCTTTTTCGTCTCTTAGAAATATGAATACAAGAGGAGGGGGGTTTCCAGTCCCCCCACTCCCACCCCTCTTAGTTGCCTTTTACAACATGCAGGGAATACAGGGGTAGAATTCTTCCTTCTTTACCTTAGGGAAAGGATGTGCAGAGGAAGGTGGATGTTTTGGAAATGAAATGTTTGAGGACTATATGTGGTGTGAGGTGGTTTTTAGAGTAAATAATAAAAGATTAAGACAGAGTTGCAATAATAAGAAGAGTGTAGTTGAGAGAACTGAAGAGGATGTGCTGAAATGGTTTGGACATATGGACAGAATGAGTAAGGAGAGGCTGATAAAGACCATAATGTGTCCATAATGTGTCAGAAGTGAAGGAGATAAGGAAAAGGGGGAGACCAAATTAGACATGGAAGGATGGAGTGGAAAAAATATTGTGTGATAGTTGCTGTAACATGAAGGAGGATGAAAGACATACATGGGATAGATCAAATTGGAACAATGCAGTTTACAGGGGGTGACATGCTGTCAGTGGACTGAACCAGATAAGGAAAAGGGGGAGACCAAATTGGACCTGGAAGGATAGAATGGAAAATATATTGTGTGATAGTTGCTGTAACATGAAGGAGGATAAAAGACATGCTTGGGATAGATCAAATTGGAACAATGCAGTTTGCAGGGGGTGACGTGCTGTCAGTGGACTGAACCAGTTCATGTGAAGCAGCCAGGGGAACCCATGGAAAGGTCTTTGGGGCTTGGTTGTGGTGTTGTTAGATTATGTATGATAGAGAATGTATGTGAGTGAATGTGGCTGTTCCTGATGCTGTCTCACTAATGTGGGAAATAGTTGACAAGTATGTATTAAACAAAAAAGTTAGTAAGATTAGTCTCTAGTTCAGTGTAGTTTCCTGATGACCGTTCTCTTCTCTTTGTATTAGTCGTCATCTGTGACTCCATTATTTCCCTGTCAGGATTTCTTATTCTTTCTTGTAAATGCCCCACTTTACCTGTGCTTATTGCAAACCTAAGTGTTTTCTTCCACCTTCCTCTATTCGTCCATAGTTTCCTCTTACATTATATCTTTCTCTTAATGTTAAATTTTCTTTAATGGGCACGAATTTTGCTGTCAGTTGCTTTATGTTCTGTAGAAGACTGCTATATTTGTTTTTGCAATACTACTATTGTGAGTTTCCTTCTGTTTTGTGTTATCTGTTAGATCAGGGTAGAAGTTGTAGCTAGTTTTGATATATATGGCTTCCTTTACTTCATTCCTGCTGTCTTTGTCACTTTGAACTTTATAGTTAGTATATATTCGTATCATGATATGATCAAAGATACCTATTTTTTTGGTCTTTGATTAGTGCTTTGTCATTTGTTGTAATTAAATCAGTTGTGTTATTACTTCTTGTTGGTTTGTTTGCCATGTATACTGTTGGATTGAATTTCTCTCTTGAGTTTATTAGATTATTTATCTGTTCTCATTCATCTGCCATGGCCTTATTCTGTTTTGAATTATAATGACATCCATACTCTGATCCACCCTTTTCCCATTGTATAAAATCAAGATTAACCCTCTTGTAGGTTGATGATGTAAAATGCATTGCTAAGGCTCCCATGGCTCCAATGACCCATCCCACTTACCACCCACTCTCAGAAAGCATTAAGGTGATGACCACACGAGTAGTAAAAGATATTTTTAATCATTTCTTGTCATTCTGTAATCCATGAGAGCAAAAAAAGTTGCATCTCAGCAGTAAGTCAAATGGAATGAAATTATCTTACTGTGAGTTAGGAACAGGTCATGTGGTTGGTAGCTATGAAGACCCAAGTATATCCTACATATCTCAGCACATACTTGTCTCTTATGTATAGGGATAAAGGCACCATATGATGGATTGAGGTACCACATGATGTATTTGTTTAAAAAATCCAATGACATATGCTTAGTGATGCATATTTTGGCATAGAATGCCAAGAGTGTGATTCGTGGGGACACAGAATGCACCATAAGACATTGTGCCGATAAGGTTTGGAGATCACGGTAGAACTCAAGAAGGTTAAAATCACCAGACCAAATTATTGTTATTTCCGATTTGCCTGTATTCCCTAATTTCTCATCAAATTTTGTGTGTAGTTGGTTGAATTTTGCCATTTTAACTTTGGATGGTTGTTTTCATACATTCTTACACCGCCTTGTTTAGTATTTTCTGTGTTGGCTCTAATGGTTTCATATTCTTATAAATTGACTTCATTTTTTACTTTTCACTCATTTTTTGTATAATATTATTACTTGTGTACTCATTTATATATTTTGTTTTAATCCTGGAATTGTGAGTTATTAGAATTTTTATATTCATCAAATTTTTTTTCCAGTGATTCATACATTTTATTGCCAATGTTTTGCTTATCACTGTTGCTGTGTATTATAGGGTTTGGTTTCCATTTTCTGTTTTACTAAGTTTCTTGCTAATTCCATTAATATTCTGCTAGATAATGGTTTATATATGCATTTTTGTGTAATGATCTTCCTCTACTTCTGGCGTATTCTCTCATTTGATCTTCTCTTCATGTTTCTAGCTACTCTGTTTCTCTTATTCCACTCATCCCTCAAATTCCTAGCCTTGTTGTTCTCATCTCCCCTCTTTCTCCAAGATATATGATTTTTCCTCATTCCTCTCCTTTGTAACCACTGTACCCAATCTTATACTCTGTATCTGTCTTGACTTGAAAGTGGATGGTCAAGTAACAGATGGAAAAGAGCTGGAGATCAAGGACCCAGTTCGGGAAAACAAACCTCATGTTGCTGGGGCAGTGGAGAAAATATTTGATAAAGATTTCAAATCTGACAGTTTGGCCGGAGGGACACACAGCAAGGAAGTAAAGAGAAGACAAAGGAGGAAGATGTTTGGCCTTCTTAATAAGGAACAACAGTACATTTCAGGAAACATTGTAGAATAGCCCATTCAAGCAGTACATAATGGAAAAGTAACTGTAGGAAAGATTTGCATTGTGGTGTTGATAGATTACAATTCTCCAAAAAAGTTTAATGAATTAGAACAAATATATACAGGTAACCAAGAAAAATGAGAATGGTTTAAGAAGTAGAGAGACATGCACTCTCTGGGGATGATAAATATCTCATAATGGGTTTTCATTTATTCCTAAAGAAATAGAGAAATAGAGATTGAAGGACGTAATGAAACGAATTCTTAGTGTGTATACAGGAAAAAGTTCCTGTATCACCATGTCACTGAGCACTTTGGAATCAGAGGAACTGATACAGTATCATTATTAGCATGAAAGTTGAAAATATCTTATAGATACACCAGTTTTAGAAAGTGATCATGTTATGCTAGAGTGTGATGACATGGTTAATAAGGACATAAAAAGATTAAAGGAAAGCAGACTTAGAGAGGAGATATGGTTTTAGGTGCTACACAGATTTAGAAATTTCTTTTAGAACATACATAGGGAAATGATGTTCCATACCAATAATGTATGTCAAATATAGATCATTGTTATGGAATTGGGTTGGAGTTCCACAGTCATGTTTTGGAAAGTTCTGTGAAATCTGCAATGGAGGAATTAGAAAATGGGTGGCTTTTGCTACAATAAGATGGGAAGATTAGAAAGTGAGATATAGAAAAGGTATGAGAGAAAAGAGTGAATACGTAGTAAGGAAGAGGAGCATAGGGGTATCAAAAAGGTATAAGAGAGAAAAGAATGAATACAACAAGATAAGGAAGGAAGAGCAGAGAAACTTTAGTGAGGATACGGTGGACAAGACAAAAGTTAATCCAAAACTTTTCCACAAATTCTAAGAAGCTAATCATGCAAGTGGATTAAGAGGGAAGAGTTTTAATAGGGGGTGATGTTCAGACATGTGACGAGTTACAAGACAGTTTAAAAGTGTTTCATGGGAAAGACACTATTACTCCAACACCAATGAGATTGCATGGGAAAGAAATATTGGAGAGCATTCTATCTATCTATCTATCTATCTATCTATCTATCTATCTATCTATCTCTCTCTCTATATATATCTATATCTCTGACCCCTGTTCCTTCTGGGAACTCCCATCAAGGGGTGGCAACAGCAAAAGTCTCCATTTATCATTGTCTTTACATGCCTCCCTCACATACACCATTCCATGCATTCTTCCTTTGTTTCTCTCCCTCCAGTATTCCTCTGCCCTGTATGCCCATGTCACAGGTGGTCTTTCACTCACACCAACCCCTTTAATTGTACTATCATGCACTCTCCTTGTAAACTCCCAGTCTTGCATTCTTTCCACATGCCCAAACCACCTCAAAGTATTACTCTTCACCCATTCTACCACTCCATAATTCACTCCCTTAGCATTCCTTGCCATGCCACATCTCTCATACACCCTTTCATTTCTCTCTTCATTCATCTAATCACACCACATGCTCTTCTCAAATAGCTCATTTCCACAGCCTGGACTCTTGAACTGTGTCTCATTCCACGTCCATGTTTCGACTTACACCGCTGCCCTTCATTATTCTATTAAGGGATCCAATGACTCTTCTATCCTGTACTGCTCTCTCCCTTATCTCTCCTGCCATATCGCCACACTTACCCAAGACAGTGACCAGATACTTAAATTCCCCTCACTTCTTCCAGTCTTTTTCCCCCCATATCCACAGCACAATTTAGTACACCTTCTTCTTTCACTCTGCATGGTTTTACAAAATCTATACTTTCACTCCATTTCCTTTCAAACACCATGACTGTACTTTTGATTGCATTTATATTCAATTTCCTCCGCTTACATACATCATGAAACACACTTACAACCAACCTCCTGCAACTCTTCTACACTCTCAGCACACAATACAGTAGCTTGCCACCAGCCACTATGTCTCACTGCTACACTCCATCTCTGCACCCCTTTTTCCTAGTTTTGCTTTCATCTCTTTTATCACTCCATCCATATATATATATTAAAAAGCCTTGGTGACATCACACAGCCCTGCCTCACACCTTCATGTATTCCAAAACTTTCGCTCAGCTCTCCATCTGCTATTACACATGCATTTGCTCCTCTGTAAAAGGCTTTACACCATCCAACAGGTGGCCCCTTTTACCATATATCCTTAACACATACCACAAAGCACTCGACTCGACTCTGTCATATGCTTTCTCCAGATCCATAAAAGCTGCATGCAGCTTCTTACCTTTTGCTAAATACTATTCCATGGTCATCTTTACTAAAAAAAATCTGGTCCACACATCCCCTACCTTTCCTAAAACCCCCTTGCTCTTTTTTTTTTTCATTCAGTCACTTCGATCACCGACAATTAATATTCCTGCACACACTTTTCCTGGTATACTTAACAAACTTATTCTCCTATAATTGCTACATACATCCCTAGCACCTTTTCCTTTGAATAAAAGAACAATGATAGCTTTCACCCAATCCTCAGGCACAACCTTTTGTTTCCATGCTAAATTACATATAAGATGCATCCACTCTACCATACTTTCTCCTCCATACTTCAGCATTTCAGTTGTAATCCCATCCACTCCAGGTGCTGTTCCTACCTTCAGCCTCATTATTGCCCTTCTTACCCTCTCTTTGTTATAGGCCCCTGCACTTGTATCCTCTTCCTTCCCTCCTCCATACACATGCATGTAACAACTGCTGCCTCCCCTTCTCCTACATTCATCAATTCTTAAAAATACTTTCCATCTTCCTTTCACTTCTTCCTTTTGATTCAGCAATTCTCCCTCCTTACTTCTCACATCAACATTTCCATATTTACATCCACCTTTCCTTTTTCACCTCCTTCCTGTAGTTTCTCATTATCCTCAAACTTTTCACTGAACTTTCTTCCAAAATCTTCATCTACTCTTTCTTTGCTTTCCTCTATCATCTTAACATTCAGCTTACATAGTTTGTATTCTTCCCTCCTCCTTTACTGAACTTTCACTGGTACATTCCTATTGAGCAATGTACCATATGCCTTTTTCTTCTCTTCCACAGCATATCTCATCTCTTCTGTCCACCCTTTTTATTCCTGTATCTCGCTACCTTGTATCCAACTACTGATTCTACAGCCTTTACTTGTATCTCTCTAAACATTCAAAACACCTCATTCACATATGACTGCATTCCTACATTCCCTGCACTTCCATCTAAGCTTTCAGTTACCTTCCTTTCATACTCTTCCCTGTATTTTTCCTGATTCATCTTCTTGCTTGCCAACACATTACCTCTCCATTCTCCCTTACTCCATACCTCCACTTCTCCCTGATCCTCATCCCCACAAGAACTGCAACATGGTCAGAGTCTCCAAAGAATCCTCTCATGACTCTAGCACCCAGCACAGCCTTTCTCAATCTTTCATCCACTGCCACATGGTAAATCAAAGCCTTTTCCTCTTCTCTTCCATCATTCCACATCCATGTATATCTGTGGATAATCTTGTGCTGAAAAAAAAGGTGTTTGCAAGGAACAAATCCCTCTCAGGACAAACATCCACCTTTTGCCTATCATTTTTCTTTACTTTCCTCAGCAGCTGCTACATACGTGATGTGTTCCTGCTCATCATTTAGGTCATCAAACAACATGTACTTTCAATAAGGTCACTGTTTCAATAACCTGAGGTCGACGGAAGTGCATGTACCCCAATGGTAGTATGGGTGCTGTACTAAAGAGACCACAATCTTTTCCTCATAAGAAACACCTCTACAGCATGCTAATGCTACGATGAATCAGCTGGCAATTTAAACAGAGGTAGGAAAAGATGAGACATCAGTATGTTGGCTACAATCCAGCTACATAGCATCATTTGATGTTGGCTGTCATTTAATGATTATACAGCAAGTTATTATCTGTGGCCCATTCAGAGATTTAATTCATACATATTTTAAGCTTAGTGTCTACCGCTGATGAAATTTCAATATTCATTCTGGTGTCATACGCAATGGAAGACATGAAACTGTGGTTAGTAATTGTATATATGTAAGATATGAGAATGATAAACAGCTGAGAGACAAGTAAAGTTCCTTTGAAAAGGGAATTACTTAAGGTTTACAGTGGAAATTGCCCTTTACAACGTGTGATTTGTTAGTTAAAAAGTTGCTTGTCCATCTTCCCACTTTTCTGTTATTCCCATCTTACAGAATCTGTGCACCACGATACTGATCATATCAATCAAAAACTTACAAAGTCTGAGTATATCACATCAGCATCAGTGGATTCTCCAACAAATCTACAGTCTTATGGTAAAGATCAAGCAACTGACAAAGGCATGATTTCCTGCCCTTAAACCACACTGCCTTAGAGCATGAGGAAAATCCAAGCCAAGGATACTTTTGTATTAGTAAGGTGTCAGATAAATGGAACAAGCAAAGCAAAGAAAATGAATGCTGAATGAGTTCAGAAAATTTTTTTAATTAAAAAAAATACATGCATCATCTACTAGTTTAAATCTCCCTCCAAATAATTATTTATAATCAAACATAGAAAAAAAAGATTAAGCAGACTTTCTTTAACCTTCTTGAAAAATGAGTTCCTCCAAAATAATTTATATGAATATAACTCACCTTTAATGTGCTGACCAACTTCTCAAATAGTTCTAAAAGAAATTCATACTCCTTTTGCATCTTTTCTGGTGGATTTACCATGAATGTTCGACAGATATTTGAGCAATAGTTCTTGTAACGAACCCCCATACAACAAACAATGGCACCAAAATGCATGGGGTTTTTGTCACTGTAAGGAATACATGGAGGTTTAGCATTTGTGTCTTTTTAAATTTTTGTGTCTACTTCTATCAAATGGCTAGTGCTACAATGGGTGACTGAAGTCAAATGTTCTAATGCTTCTATTTTAAAATTACGTCCTTAACATCAAGGTAAACTATCTGCCTACAGTAACAATCACAAACTATGAAATTCCTGTACAGTAATCACAAATCACAAATTTGTGTATCAAGAAGTACACTCAATGTATATAAAGAAACAAAGATACCTTTTAACGCTGAACTTGAGAGCATAATTGCCTCCTGACTGAATAATTGGAGGATAACATGGTTCAATCTGCTGGGTGTCATAATTGCCCACATACTTCTTGTCTATCATGGCTTGCTCTACTCCCTCTGCAAGTTTGGCATGCTTTACCTGAAAAATTAGCAGACAGTATGCAACATCCATAGTATCTTTCATCACCATACTTAACTAGAATATCAAAAAATCTAACAAAATCTAGTATTTTAATTCAAGTAAGACTCTTTAGAATTCAACTTCAGAACCCTGATCACACCTCACAGTTATTTCCCTTATACCTGCATTGTTAATAGCCAACCAAATAATTTTCTTTAACCCCTTCTGTGAGCTCACCATGTAAGTGCATGCATAACAAGACACCAAAATAAAGCTTATTCCAGTCAATAAAAGGTGCACAAAAAACATCAAAACAAAAATGTTTTCTTGTGAATTAAGATCCCACAAACACAGCTATCTAAGGGACATATGCTGAGCACATAATCACTGCCTCCTGACCACACAAGCACATCAGAACTGACCTGTGATTTTGTTGGTCCTGTATGATGCCATCCTGTTCTCACAAGTGTGTCCTCCCCACTCTTCCCAACAATGTATATTTCCATTTCACTCTCCTCTTCAGCAAACCAAAATGAATCATTTTCTTCATCAGATAAACTCATCCAGCACTCCTAATTTTTGAGGGTGTTAAAGTGCTTATATGGGCAGCAGGGACACAGATCTTCCCACCTCGAGAAGCGAGGAGACAGGGCAGCCAGATGGATGCACCCCAGATGAAGCAAGTCTCGAAAAGAGGGCATGCAACATTCCCCACATTTAGCAGAGGGTAACCGAAACCTCAAAGCTGTTATAGACATTTTTTTCCATCAAAAACTAGTCAATAGAGTATACAAAGCCTGCAGAATTAAGTGTGTAGATTAACACAGAGCAACCTGCTATATAAGCAATAATGTCAACAGCATCAATAGGAAGCACAGTGAAGGTCCTATATTCTGAGGGATCTACAAACACAAAAATGTTTCTCTTCCCATATTACTGCATATTATGATCAATCTTAACAATTCTAAAACCTCACAACATCCATAAACTTTTTGTATCAGATGTATACTTTCAATATAAAGGCACAAACCTCGATAAAAAATGAAAAAAGACTTCACAGCCTTTTATATGACCAATTATCATATAAAACAAAGAAGAAATCTCCTTGTCATCAGTCAAACTTAGCCAAAATTTTATTCTAATGGAATTCAAATCAAGAGAACCAATCTCCATTACTTACTTCACTCTACTCCAACCTCTGCCCATAACTGCCACGACATAATTTCAACCTTCTGTTAAAACTAATAAAGAAGAACACTTCAACTTAGATTTTCTATTAAAAGTAAAGGGATGTAAATATAACTCATAAAGATAAACTTTACAAAATATCAAACGACTTACAGACCTTCCTGTCCCTATCAATGATGTCCATTATCTGTTCCTTAAGGTATTTTGAGAAAACATCCACAGTAGCATAGCATGCCTTCTTTATGGTGTTGATCTCAGACTCCTCCTTAGCAGACATCACAACTGCCATGTGTGAGCTCATGTCCAACTGTGAAGAGTAAAGCTTTAATTAACAATTGACAAACATACCTCACTGATAACAAGGGCCTAGAAAAGGATGCCATGTTATTTTGTCAAACATTTCTGTGTACCTTTTTACCTTTTTATCACACTCTTAGTTAACACAGACTATACTCTGCATTTTCTTCTTACTTCTAGTTGTACAGCCTCTACATTTTTTTCCTACCCCTGCCATGTCCCACGTTAAAAGGCAGCACCAGGAACAGAGGAAGAAACAGCCTCATTGGCTCATATCCATTCTCTAACTGGCATGCATAATGCACCAAAACTATAGTTCTTGGAGGGCCTTTCAATGGTTTCCTGGTTCAGCCCTCTCTAATTATCCCTTGTAAATGAATGAGTCTCACCTGTTCAAAATTTCCTTCCTTCACTGCCTTTCTCCATGCATCAATGAGCTCAGAAGAGAATTTATCCTTGCTATAAACACCAATCTTTGCTCCACCCTTGCTGCCCTTGATAGCTCCAATCAGCTTGTTGATGTTTGCCTTGTCCTTGTCATTCTGGAGAAAATAAAAGGTACAAATACAAATCTTATAAGAATCTAAGTTTACAAACTAATAATTAAAGTCTAATGAAGTTCCATCAATGATCATTTACTTTATATATAATATTCCTCATAATATACATAGATATTCTATCTTTGACAATATTATCACATTAAATACCTAATGATCTAAGCCATAAGTATCTACTGAAGTTTGAGATGTCATCAAACCTTGTTCTGATATTCTTTAAGCTATTTCTTTATTCCCACATTACCCAAACCAAAAATAAAGGGTATTACTTCAACTTGAGATTACAAGGTTTCTTAAAGGTAACTCCTACTAGATGATACAAGCCTCCAACTGCAAACTCAAAACCACTCAGCAAATGTTCTCAACCTCTATAATCACAAACTACAAATCAATTTCTACAACAGCATGGATCAAGTACCACATTCTAGAGAGGCTTCTAACGATAACCCTTAATCCATAACGTGGTCTGTCCATTTCAAGTTTGATGTTCATCAACAATAAATTTGACATACATTACCTTCCTGCTTTAACTACAATGATTTACCTTATCTCTGACTAGGAGCTTCACTGGTGGAACACTGCTGTTCTCATCTTTATTCTTTTCCAAACATTCCAGGATTTGAATCTGAAACAAAAACAATATATTATGATTAATCTAAACCTTATCAGAGCATGAGAAATACTAATGGTCTATAATAAGCCTGCTGGTAAAAGGTACATTACTTCTACAAAATAAATGACATGTCAAAAACAACTTTTTGTTACAGCAATAAAACAACTTATCCTGGTTCTAAATTCATTACATGTAGGGCAACCTGGCTGGTCTAGAAAACCTTGAAGAAGGCTGTTCAACTGATTGAGTGGTTTAAAGGTCTCCCTATGGTCTTCCATATATTTTTATAAAGTAGGTTCAATCAAATTTGGGTCTCTAACTTTCATGGTACTAGTAGAAGACAAAGAATATATATTCGAATATACATTCAAAAAGTCTTCACATTTCCAAAATCCATGGTGCAGCATATTCAACACAACTACAAGAAACTGGGTGTCCTGTTTAGATGTCATACCTTTTTCTCTTCTGAACAGTTGCTCCGTTTATACATGGGATTGATTCGTCCTTGTATGGAGTACTGCTCCCACA
>JAUUDW010404107.1:5206-20503 GCA_032361385.1 Panulirus guttatus | reverse complement strand
TTCCCTTGGACGTGTATCAAGCGGGTGTTACCGGACTCTGCCTGCTTCAGGTTACACCGAGAGTGAAAAGTCACATTTAACAAGGCTATATCAGAAATTTTTGCATTGTGAAATGGGTCCTGGGATTGTATGATGGTAGTGATAAATGAACAGAATAATACTTGTCACGTAGTCACTGGGTAATTGGATTACAGAAGCATTTGGTATGCTCATTACTGGTAAGGGTGTCAGTAGAAATACTCTTGGAATTATCGAATTAAGTGATGCCTTGATGAGAGCTTGTCACTATCAACGAAAATCATGTCATTGGATGCCTAACAATCGTTGACCAATATTCCACCTGTGCCGAAATTCTTGATTATTTTTTAGTTTTTTTTTATGCATTTTAAAAAACCACAGGTAACTGAGAAGGGAAGGTACTAATCCAAATATAGCCGAGAATGACTCCTACGTGAGAAATATAGTTATGCTTATTGGGACAAATGAGTTGAAATGATTTTGTGGGTATTGATGTTCGAATACTTACATTAAATTCCTCATTGAGTAAATTATTCTTTTCATTATCCCAGCCCAGCTTCTTAATAGAAGCTGTTGCAAAGGAGTACACTCATGAGAGAAGGAAAACATTGATTTATTGCAGCACAGAAACAAGGAAAATATATTTTGCTCTGCAAGATGATAAATCTTTATTTGAATTTCCTAATTGTATGTGCAAGGAACAACAAAACAGGGAATGTCACAAATGGGATTTGAAGACAATAAGGGAATGATGTTAGTTTTTGTGGGTTTCCAGCATTATAGTAGTGAGTTTTTGTGGGTTTCCAGCATTATAGTAGTGAGTTTTGTGGGTTTCCAGCATTATAGTAGTGAGAATTGATGTATGGGAAAATTTATTTATGTTGACTTAAATCAGATATTGGGGTAAATTAGTTACTGTGTGGAGATTTTGAGGTATATTTTGTCACTGTTTGAGTGTGTAGCCAAAGATTTTTTTCCAACTCATTATAACAGTTTCTTGACCTTATTGATTTGATAAAATCTTATATGCTCTTGTGCCGTAAATACAAGACAACTGAAGGGATTGGGAGTTGGAGGGCTGGAAACCTCCCCTTTCTTGTATTTCAATTTCTAAAAGACAGAACAGTAAAAGACAGAACAGAAGTAGCAAAGTAGGGAGTGCTCATCCTTCTCCCAGGCTGAGGCTTGGGTGTCTAAGTGTGAGTGGATGTGCCCAAGATAGGAGAGAAATGTAGTATGTTTAAGAAAAGAAACTTGGATGTTCTGGCTCTGAATGAAACGAAACTCGGAGTAAAAGGAAGAATGGTTTGGAAATTCTTTGGAGTAAAGTCATGGGGTAGGTTAGAGGACAAAAGCTAAGGAAGGAGTAGCTCTACTCTTGAAGCAGGAGTTGTAGGAGTTTGTGTAACAGATTAAGGACGAGGACGTAAATTCTAGACTGATATGGATAAAAGTAAAAGAGGATAGAGAGAGAGATGGGTGATTATTAACTTTTATGCACCTAGCCATGAGAGGAGAGATCATGAGAGGCAAGTGTTTTGGGAGCAGCTGAGTGAGCATGTCAGCAGTTTTGATGTAAGTGACCTGATAGTAGTGATGGGTGATTTGAATGCGAAGGTGAGTAATGTGGTAGTTGATTATGAATGGAAATGGCGAACAGCTTGTGGAGTTGTGTTCTGAAAAGGGAGTGGTGATTGGGAATATCTGGTTTTAAAAGAGGGACATACACAAGCCTATGTATGTGAGTAGGAAAGATGGTCAGCGAGCATTATTGGATTATATACTAGATGATAGGCGTGTAAAAGAAAGACTTTTGGATTTAAGTGTGCTGAGATGGGCAGCTGGTGGGATGTCTGATCACAATCTTGTGTAGAGGTTTTCGGAAAAGAGGAAAATGTGTTCGGGAGAAGAGAGCAGTGAGAGTAAATGAACTTGGAAAATAAACATGCAGAGAAATACCAGTTGAGGTGGAGTGTAGATTGGCAAAAGGTGTGAGAACATTAAGCTAGGGAAGTGGATGGGGAATGGGAGGCATTTAGGGAAGCAGTGTTGTCACCTACGAGGGATGCATGTGACATTTGAAGGGTGGGAGTGGAAAGATTAGAAAGAGTAGTGAGTGGTGGGATGAAGTAAAGTTGCTAGTGAGAGAAAGTTGGCATGAAGCTGTCTCCCATTGCATTGTTATGATAATCAGAAGAGAGAGAGAGAGAGAGGAGGCTGCATCTGGGCCTTCTGTTTTGTGAATATAGGGCATTACCCATTCATCATTACATCCCCAAATATTAACTTTTTTCTTGCAACTCAAGTGATCATTGCTTTTGCAGCAACTTGGAAAACATGGGAAAGTACAAGAAACTTCCTGACAACTACTTCAAGTTTGTACATCCTGTCATCATTTCTCTTGTTGCTGTGGGTGTATATTTAATGGTGGTAAGTGATGTTTCTCTTACAGTGGTCTGTATTGGTAGTTGATATGTACACATGATTGTAAGAAAAGTATTCCAATTTTTTATGCCTCCAATGTAAAAGAAAAAAGTTATATACCACCTTAAAAGTATACAGTATTATACTATTATTGGTGTATGTCAGATGGTAAATAGTATTCTGCTTGTCAACCTTATGTTACTGTTGGTTTATACCTAATGGTCATTAGTGTGGTATTTATTCTTTTGTTTCCTTTACTGATGTGAGTATGAACCTGATGGCTGTGTCCCATCTGTTGTCATATCATTTGTTGTGGATATGCCTAATGGTTAAAAGTTAGTGTTTGATTTAATATCTACCTTGATGCTACAGACTGGTACCTGTTGATAGTTTCACAAGACTTTCAAGGGATTGCAACAGTTGGAGAACTAATTGTAATAGGGCCAGTAAGTGGTAAGGACCTGGCAATACAGTAATTGGAGAAGAAAGCTGGTGATATAAAGGATCCAGTAGGATTTATTGGGTATAAAGCACGATCACAGGTTGAGGTACTTAATAGAAACAAACTGTGACTCAAGACAAGATGTAACTATAGTTAGTTGCTTAAGCTCAGAAAGCTAGGTCTGGCTAGTGGTTAGGAAGCCGTGGAGTGTCACCAGCTATAACTGTTGGCCTAAGCAGTTTGCTTGCTCCTCACTGACCCAGTCTTATGCTTGATAACCTCATTAGTACATGAGGATTAAAAAGAATATATTCTTGTGTGGTATCCATAGATCTAACTTATTCCTTCAGTTTGTGTTTTGTTTTTTTGGAGACAGACATAGCAATCAGCAGTTTCATTACAAGTGGTTTTAGTGCTTTTGTCATAGTTGTAACCTACTTCCTTGATAGTACTTTCATACACTGTTTCATGTAGTTTAAAATGTATACAAACAATTGCAAAGACTGACTTTCCCTATATCTATCTTGTTGCTGTAGGTATGCACCTAGTGGTGGTTAGCTGAATATTACCTATCATCATCTCTTACCTTGCCTTAACCCTTAAATGCCAACTTGCTTGCAGAAAGTTGCTCATGATTTGGAAGAGAAAAACAAGGTCTTCAGATTTTCTGTTTTTCAAAATGAGAGAAACGTGTGAGAGTAAACGATATGAATTTTAAAAAAGTGAGCTAACCAGATTTAATTGCATAACTATGATACAGAAATTAACATTTAGAGCTCCCGGCAAAGGTTTGCAGAAGGAACAGGAGGGGAAATGGGCAGTAAACCTTTCATGAAATTTAGATATATTGACTCTTATCTGTGTATGTAAAGATAATGCTTTACATGAAAGATAGAAAGAAATGAAAATGTAAATGATATGCTAAAACAAGTGAGCTTACATATATGGCTGTGGGATAGCCCTACAAATAATGCATAATTCTCCTGGCTGAGGTGATGGAAAGGGAGTTTGGTGGGGTACACTGATTGGTGAGCCTTATGACCCACTTTCACTTAATAACATAACTATTTGTGGTTGCAATTTACACGTATTTACACATTTGCAAAGATTCACACTTTCATAAGCTATCCAGGTGTTACCCAGGCATTTCTAAAGGTTCCTACAGTATAAGGCTGCAGGGAATGTAGACTCCTTTAGAAGGGAAAGTTTTTTGAAGAGAATGTACAGTTAACAATACAGACTCGCCAAAGGTGACTTTTCCCTTGCCGTGTAACCTCGAGCAGTAGTCTAGCAACATTGATATTTGCACATATTTACTTATGTGTATTTACACTAGAAATACTTCCATAGAATGGTAGTCTTTGTAATAAGCAACTATAGTGACCAAGAGAATTTTAACCATATAATTGTCAAAATATTGGAAAGTTCAAAATAAGTTTGTGAAAACTAGTTCTCGTGATGACTCAGAGGTTACTGTGCCAGTTTTCATATGAAGACTTTCTGTATTTAAGGGTTAAGCTTATAATATATGATGATAGAAAAGTGTATTTCATGCATCATAACTCCTATTTTGCTGTGGTATTATGATAATGATAAATTAGTGGTGCTGCACTTGTAATCATTTGCGCTGAAAGTTGCAGACATGCATGGTAAGGTGATTATCAACTGGTAAATACTTTGCTAATATAGGGGCAAACATGATGGCAGATAAAAGTGTTCAACCTCTTATCATTCCATCAGTTTCTGCTGCTCCTTTACTTAAAGTTGTTGTTATCAAATTTAATAGAAATGCCTTTGCAAGCTGTATTTCAGTGTTTGTTCTGAGTATGATAAAATTATCTGTACCATGTCTTCTTTGCCAGCCTTGTATGTATTATGTTATTGCGTGCATTACTAAGGCATAATAGTTACTGATAATAGTTATGAATGGGAATGTCACTACTGTACAAAAATTCTTTGTTACCATGTTAGAGTTTATAACATTCATTTACATATATTAGTGAAGCATGAACTAAAGGTGCTTTTCTTAAGTGATATATGTGAATTTTCATATGAGGTTTTCAAGATTTATGTGTAAAGAGGTACAGAAATGTGTTTTAATCAGATGTAAGACACGTAAGCAAGCAAAGTTTGATTTCATTGGGCTGAAGTATAATTGATATATGATAAAAGTTACCCAGTGTATAGTTTGTGGTAAAGGTTTCCAGTGGTCCATTTTGCAGAAAATACTGGATGTAGCTGTGCATAGATTTGGATACAGAAGGTGGAAAATATCCTTCAGACATGTTTTTGATGGTACATGATTTTTTCACATTAACAGATGGCATGGCTGGATCCCAAGAGCATTTCTCCAACTTATTTTGGCCGTGTTGCAGAGTTTGCCACTTGGGTTGGAACAGAAAACAATAATATTATGAAGCAACTGTAAGTGTATGATTTTCTTTTAATATTTCATGATTCAGGTTTTTCATTGCGACTGCAATCTTGTTTGAGCTTTCTGAATGTTTTATTATCAGGCAACCATGAACAGTTGCAGTACTTTCCTTAATTGCTTCTTTGTTTGAACCTCAGATGCTTCAGTCATGGTGTTGCTTGTTGAGGGAAGGGACTTTTAGCCACTATAGTACAGTTTCAAAAACTACAAGTTCTTTTATGTTGACTTTTATATTGGGTTTATTACCAAAAGTACCATTAGATATAGTAGTTTCAATGGAGGTATTTGCTCTGTCTTATTATTTGCTATTAAAGTTTGTAGATGGTATTTGGATACTTATCAGACACCTTCACTCTCTCTATCCAGGCAAAGTTAGAAACAATATTTCAGATGCATATGGTTGTAATGCATTTTTAAAAGTCCACTTTTATCTGTAATCTTATAAAAAGAAATCATCATTATTTCAGTTTTTCTTACCTCAGTGGAATGAATCAAGTACATATATATAGTCTTTCATATTTCATACATGCCAAGACAATACCTGCACTTAATAAATCTCTACTTTTTCACCAGAGTGCTACATTGCTTCCATTTGATCCTCTAACAAATCATACCTCTGGCGTCCTCATCTGGAATGTCCTAAACCGTAATTTATTCTCCCTCACCATATATCCATCTCTTCTACAGTTTACCTCACTTGCTTGTGTCTTCAGCTGTATTACTATTTATCTTCTTGGCCATATGTTCTGCATGACCATACCATCCTAAAAAACATGCATCATTATAAATTTCCAATGATTTCTTCACAATAGGAACATTAGGTGGGAGCGTCTGCAAATACTGTGCCAAACTTGCCCTCTGCCAGTGGCCTGTTAAGGGTGAGGCACTAAAGGCTAAGAAGTAGTACTGGAGTTCTTTAGTTATGGAGACTCTGTTGCTGTGGCCACCCATTTGTTGGAGTTTAAATTGGAACAAGCATCAGAGATATAGATAGATGAAATAACCATTTCTACATTCATAAATTCAATCTTTAATCATATTTTTTCTTGCCCTAATGAGTTAGTTTCAGGAGTAGGCAGCTTTTTATCTTTAAGATTTTTCTTTGGTCAGTGCATTCGCCTCATTTTTACTTTGCTTGCTACATGTGTCTGTTACTTTGTTGCAACAGAAAATTTCTCATAGTGTCTTCTAACTGAATACTGTAGGTTCTCTCAGTTTTGAGAATTGTTTGTTGTTAACACTCATGCTGTTATTTAAAATTTGTAATTATACACCTCATTCATCTCATAACTCCAGATGTAGGTAAAGCTAGGGCTACTATCATATCATTGTAGCCCGAAAACTTTTGTCATATATAGTATTAGTTGCCCACCACTGGTCTTGTACAGTTCACATGCTTCTCAAGGGGAGAGACTAGTCCACTTTAAACTTGAAATATGTTATTCAGTTTTTTAACATCCCCCTGTAATTACAGGTGATTTTGATTGTGATCATGGTTTGTCTCCTGTATAATCCTATTAATGTCATGCCTAAGAGTGAATTTTCTAAGGTGCTTGCATTTGCAGGTTATTCCCTTTGAACCATCTGTATGCCTTTTTACTCTTACCACACTTATCTGCAAATTTCTATCATCTTCTACTCTCACAAACAGCCAAAAGAGGGCCCAAAAATCTGTTGGTGTTAGATTTCCTTGAGTTAGACTTTTATATGTAGGATGAAAGTAAAGCATTGTATAATCTTCCTTTACATCAGTTCATGAATGGATAAATTAAAACTTTCAACATTTTGAATTAATTTTGCCTAAGAAGCACCAGTGGATGTGCAGCAAAATGGGATGTGTCTGGTACCACATTTGATAGCATCATTGAAATCTAGCACATTATTATGGTAGATGATACATTGAAATACTGAAAGACTTCAGTTCCTCTATGGTTTTTTCCTGTTGGATGTTTCACTTTTAAACAATCAGTACTCTCTGTTTAATCTTTTTATCAATTTACTGGACATTAAAAGATTTTGTGTGTGAATACAGAATTTTGAGGTGGGAAAAACCAGTTATGCTGGGAAACATGAATGCTAAGTGAACAGTAAGTGCCAGTATATCTTATTTTCATTTTTATTTTTTTTCAGAGTCCTGTCTACTGCTGCTATCCACATTACAAAGGCAATGGTGGCAGTTTACTTGTGTCAGAAACTAAAGCTCAACTCTGCTGTGACTGTTGCATGGACCATACAAACTCTGTTTTTGGGAATATTTTCCCTTTGGTATCTCATTTGGCCTCAGAGAGAGATTAGGAACACAAATAAATCTACCAAGACTAAAGTGAAAAAAGACAAATAAATACTGGTTGATAGAGGTTAATTGTGTAAGGTTTTTATATTTTGTATTACCTAATATTAGGTCAAGTTTTGTCATCTGTACAAATAAAGCTGGTTAATACAACTAAAGAATTTAATTTGTTCTTATTCCAAATACACATTTGTATTTGTGCAAGTCACTTTTTATGTAGTGACAGTATTCTAATCATTGAGATCATATACAAAGAAGCTGTACAGAAACTATGTATATTGAGTAAAGCAAGTACATGTAGTACAACAGAAGGGATACCTGTCCCAAGATTAGTAGCCAAGCCCAGCCCTGCCTTCTTAGGTGTCGTTTCTGAGAACATTACCCAGACAGGCACTAAGTGGGATTCCCAGGTATGTCACTCCTACTTTTTGTCTGATTATTTTGTTTTACTAAAATTCATATCTTAGTAATACTTTTTACCTTTATCTCAGTAGATTTTTTATTTTTTTTTTTCAGCATTTCATTCTACTTTTCTTGTGTGAGAAAAGTGCATTTTTGCTTGAGGTCTCTTAATATTTGAATGCCATGTCAGCTGTAAATGCTAACCCTGCAAATATGCTGTGCTTGTATTTTCCCAGGCCACTAAGTAGAGACAAGGCAACATCACATGTTTTAATGTGTTACATGCTGTTATACTGTTAGAATTACAGCATTCACAAAAGTCCTTGTCTGTCTCCCCATACATTTTCAAAAGTGACGTCACACTTACGTATCTGTACTTTATCGTATCTCCTTTGGCCTGGATTGGTATCCGCAGACATCCGGGCATTGAACAAGCAAGGTTCCTTAAGTATTCTAGGTCTATATTTTGGGTCCATAGGTTCTTGATCTCCTGAATGTTGCTTCAAAGCACCGATGAGATGTTGCAGGAAGCAGCCCTTGATCATGCATTCTTGAGTGCCTGATGTGGCTAGAACTCTCACATGTACCCAAATTTTCTTAGTTTTGTTGGCTCTCTCCTCCTTAGAAAGGTAAAAGCCAGATCTCCCAGGAAAAAAATCCTTATACAGTATATGAACTTGTACATGTTAATACACAGGTTCACAATATATGGCATCAAAATCAGTTAAGATGAAAAGATCAGGAGTTCAAAAGTTACATTAACTTTTTCCCTGGCCACCCACTCGAGGGAGTTCCCAAAGGTAATGGGCAACATGGATATAGATCAATATAGATCTAGTGTTTCAACTAGTAGAATGATAAAATGCCAAATATAACTTGTTTGCCTCCGCATAAAAGGGAAAAATTTTTAATATTGCTTGTCGTTAAATTTTCTCTCTGTATCTATGAACAAGTTAATAATCAGAATCTGATGCAATTGGAGCAATTTAAAGATTTAGATTGTGTATATAGTGTCAGAGGGTAATATATGCAGGGGTAGAAATTGACAATTGTTGTTGTCAGAAACAAGGTTTTGGCCAGTCCTGTGGATTTTATGCTTTCCCTGTGAAGTTGGAAAGAAATGAGTGTTGTTGCCCACTGTTGTCTTCTTTCATAATGGTATAATCAGAGCATAGGCAATCCATCACCTTTCCCTGCAGGTACATGTAATGACATTAGATATAGCACCAATGGTTACATAATTACTTGCATCTTTCATTTTATTTATATTCCTTTGTATTTATCCATCTATCATTTTAATGCCATTCCTAATTACTTGGGATGTATCAAGTGCAAACATGCCCTTTTTGTTGGAACTGATTGCTAAATTGAGTTCCCCATCCTTTCAAGTTGGGAAAGGGGAAGGGATGCCCAATTCCTAGCCAAGACTTGCTATCCCAAGGGATACATTCTTTTTGCTTTAAATTATTTCATTTACTTCTTGTATTGCATTCCTTATCTCCTTTGTTCCTTGCTTCCTCAATCCCATTATTCTTACATGGTCAGCACTGTTCCTAGTAGCTCAGGAGCGAGTAAGCGACAATGATGGGTAACTCCCTACACTGGAATGCATTTCTCGACAGCATTTTTCTAGCCCTTCAATCTGGCCATTTGAAGCATAACCTCAGATGGTCAGGATGAGAGGCCTCAGAAACACCGATTGAACATACACATTGAAATAACCCAACAAGGACTAAACGACTAACCTCCCAACTCCATATTGAACTCCAACCCACCAGACAGACACAAGTCACACTCTCCTGCTTATGTTGTGGACTTCACTCATCACTTCAACACAGCAATTTACAGCCATATCTTGATTTAGACATGCCAGGAGACCATAGGAGACTGTTTATGAATTTGATATAAATTAGGCACAGCAAGGAAAATGAAAGTGGAGGGTGATGTCTTTGGTTTCTGAGTATCCACTGGGTTTAAAAATGGTGGCGGTGTGCTAAGATGTAATACCTTATCACTGAGCTTAAGATTAAATATTTGTTAAGTGCTAAGTATAAATGGCTGCTGCTCTTTAAAGTTATGTGGCTCAAAGTACTTTAAATGTTTCAGTGTCACTCATCCTTTAACCTTGGTCAGCACTTCAAGGGTTAATATTACAATCAATATCCATCTGCATTATAACATTACCAAAGGAATAAGTAACAAAAAAATGAAACGGTAAACACACTTTTATTTACATATCCACATTAGCTAATGTTAAAAAATATACTGTTTAAGGGCAAACTTAACAATATATACAACTAATTCTTTGTGCTTTCTATGTATAATGTAAGATATGACCTTTAGATGTCAAAAGTTAGCACATCTAAGACCTTACATACATACGTTTTGGCTTTAAAAGATTAATAGTTCATCAACATCATCACAAATGCCATTTTATACTCACCAACACTTAAACTGTTTACTAAATTTGTCTAACCATCAAATAAACAAATCATTTACCACCCACTTGCACTCATAAGTAAGAATGTGTGAAACGAAGAACAGCTCATTCAGCAAGTCTGCAAGAGATGTGTTTATGAAAGTAAAGAAGCAGGAAAAAAGCTTAATAATGTTACATCCAGGAAGAAAGATGTGGAATGAAAAGAATGACAAAGATGTAGGTTATGGTTATTACTTGACAATATAAAGTTCAATACATTTACAAAATGTATTTCATGCTTGTACTTCAGATTTTATTATCATCAGATTAAATGCTGTTAATGATCAACATAAACATGCTGCATTTTGAACTGCTAAGTCACACAAATTCATATGTTAAGTGTATTCTGCAATATATAAAGAGCATAACAGCTTGAAAGAAAGTTGGAGTCCCATAAGCATGCTTAAACACTGCTTCTATAACTTAGAAAAGAGCAATAAGAATCAATTAAGGAATTACAAAGAATAAATTGACTGAGGTCAGAAATACATAGGTGACAGGTAGTTCATGCCCCCATTAAAACTAGGTAAAAGCACAGAGAAAAATTATCCTCATTCTATTCAGAACACAAAATACATGAAACTGCACAAGTATCTGAAAATTAATGCTACCTTTTTTTTTCCATTATAGTGTGCTTTTACATATCACATCAGAAATTTAGCTTTGTTACACTATCTGCAAACTACAAGGGGCTGAGTGCATGTTTGTCTTGCATTAAGAATACCATTCATTACACAGCTGTGTTATACTGATTTTTTAGAGCATATGAGATAATAACAAATGTCTGCTGAAATGGTTTGGACACATGGAGAATGAGTTAGGAAAGGTTGGCAAATAGGATTTACATGTCAGAACAGACTGGAGATGAAAGGATGGAGTGAAAAAGGTTTTCGAGTGCCTGGGGCCTGAACATCCAGGAGGGTAAATGCAGTGAGTGAGACTGAATTGAAACGATATGGTATTTACGGGGAGTCGTGCTGTCAATGGACTGAACCAAGTCATGTGAAGTGGAGGAAACCACGGAAAGGTCTCTGGGGCGTGGATAGGGGGCTGTGGTTTCAGTGTGTTGCACATAACAGAGAATGCATGTGAGTGAATGCAGCCTTTCTTTGTCTGTTTTTGGTGTTATATCACTAATGAGGAAACAGTGGACAGGTATGAAAGAAGAAAAGAAAATGAGCTGAAGAATGCATATCGTTATTCCCTTGAGTTATAATTGTATATCAATGTGTTATAGCATATAATACAGTATTATGAACCAAAAAATGACTATTCCTCTTGCCTTATTCTAATTTTTTTTTCCAAAACTTACAGATTATATCTACATCACGTTATTGAACAAAATACCAAAAAAGTAATATACTTTCCTATATTGGTGTTGGAGGGTAATGAGATGACTGGGGCTATTTCTAGCAGGTGGCATGAATGTTCCTTATTTGATTTTAAGTACACAATGATTATGGGTGTTTTCTTGGTGAGATTTCTTTTTACATTCACCTAAACACATAAAACACTTTATGGTTTTATTAGCCATGATTCTACATATATATACATATTTCTGCACATTATACTCATTCACAAACATCATAATTAACCCAAATAAATTAAAAAATTACCTTATTTTCATCAAAAATATTAACACATTTAAGAAAAACTGTTCCTTTTCTTATCAAATTTACTTCAATAGTTGCCTTGTAATCTGACTTCCCACCCTCATGAAGTAATTACACTGATGACTAATTGTAATGCATGATATTTTTTCTAGCTGTATTGTCTGGTTGTTAATCAAATCCATGGATGATATATAAAATAATTTATCAGCTGGAAATTTAAAGCAATGTCATCATAATCATTGCCAGTCTACATTGGCATGTCGCAGCCATCAAAGCAGACCTATACTAGCACATTGCTGCTCAAGGTTTAACTAAAAAAACAGCTAAAGGGTACACCAAAGATATGCTGGCAAGAATATTATAGAAAAGGCCATACGTATGATGATATGAAATAGAAGTCTTAACAAGCATGTTATGCAAGAGAGAATCTGCACCAGTACAATGCAGTTCTTAATTAATTCAATAAAGTTTTCAGGGGCACAATTTTTCTTAAACATTCATTATCCAAAATACTTAGTGTGGCTACCCTTAGCAATAAGATCACCAGATGCTTTGTTTGTTATGTCAACATTCAAAAATGCTAAATTTTTTCCAGCTTTGAGGGTTTCTGCATTTATGATTATTTCTTCCCCAGTTTTTGCTGCCTTCAGGTACCTGGAAAGAACAAAGATATGATTATTGGTAAAAGTTCTGCTATGCAACCTTTAACTCAAGGTGCTCTGTTGCCAAATACTGAAGCGCTTCTGGAGTACTTTTAAGCCCATGCAGTGAGAACTAGAGTATTTTAGAGGTGTATTTCTCACAAACAAATATGATGAATAATGTTTTTATTCAATTATACCTATCATCTTAGAGTTTATTACATAATACGATGATGCACATCTCTTACCCAATTCCATTAGATCTCTACATATAGTAACTAGTGAATGGAAAAAATCTGCTGTGTAGTCCGGTAACAATGCTTGGGCTGCAAATACAAGCATTAATGATTGTCTCACCCTGGGGCAGAGGCAGTCAGTTCAGCAATTATTAACATATGCTCCAACTGCAGTAGGTAGGAGCATTAGATTGTAGTCATTTGGGACATTAGATAGGAGCCTCTGCAAACACTGCATTAGACTTGCCCACTGCCAGTGGCCTGTTAAGGGTGAGGCACTAAAGGCTAAGAAGCAGAACTGGAGTTCTTTAGTTGTGGAGAGACTCTGTTGCCGTAGCCACCCTTTAAGGGAGTTCCAACTGGAACAGGCATCAGAGATATAGACAGATAGCTCCTGCTGCAATGAATAGTAATACTTATTCGGGAGACTATGCCCCAGCTACAGTGAAAGTGTTAAGGAAGGAAAGCTTTAGGAAAACTAAAATAAAAAAATTTCCATTTATGTGAAAGTAAGTAATTTGTTTTAAAGTATATCTCATTTTCATAAAAAAAAAATATACCTGGGAATCAAAACATTTTATCAGGGTTCTTCAGCTAAGTGTGGAAACATCCCTAAGAGCCCAACTTTACTAAAATATCTGAGTACAAATTATTCCAGTTAACAGAGGTTTTGCTGTACAGCTATCTACCTTCACTTTGCCACATCCTTGTACTAAGTATAAAAAGTTGAAAAAATTATTTCAAAACAACAAAACTCGGTCATGTATCATGTAAAAAGAAATATACTTACGAAACATTCAGATCTACTGAAACTCCTGGAACACCTTTCTCTGTAGTCATTAACGCCATAGTTGAAACACAATCAACTAGTGTTGCTGTTAGACCTCCATGTAAGAAACCACCTCGGTTAGTATGTTCCGTCTCAATTTTCATTTCTGCAGTGCATTTCCCATTTCCAGCAGACACCAAGCATAACTGCAAGAGGCATACATTATGCAGAAAATAATTGCTGTGTATTATGTGTACAGAAATGCAATTCTAAAATACAAGACACTTCTATACAGTACTTAATCAGCTAAAGAAGTGAAAATTCATCTTATGCTTCTCTGATAATGACACCTACAGATTAGAAAATTCTTCCTTATCCCTCAGGATAGAGAAGAAAGAAATTCACAACAAATGGCATCATATCATGACTGGTGATTGAAAAACAAAATTATAAAAATGAAAACAGAAAAGCAATAAACTGCAACCAATATAACAAACAAATTTTATTAGTCATCTAGGTCTCTTCCATTGCTTCAGCTGTATTTTAGGAACCTAAGTGCAGTCCTCTGCTATTCTGTATATGAGCTGTATTTGTGTCAAAGGATACCAGAAGGTTAGATGAAATTTTCATAGGTTCTGCTGAATTAAACTGGTGTTTAACCTACATTTATTTTACCCATTAGATTTTTCTTGATCTTTATAGCCCTTTCCTCCAAAACGACATCAAATATTGCTAGATGACAACAAATTACGGTAAAGTCTAGTTTAGCTCTGCATAGCTATTTTGTGTGATTATATTCTGCTATGACAGTGCAATGTGCGATTATATTCTGCTATGCTAGTACAGTATTCTAAGAATATACAGAAGTCCCTTGCCAACCACTGGGTTTACACTCCTGGAAGACCCTGTGGTTGGCAAGGCACAGGACCTACGGGAAATGGGGGTAGGGGTGGTGGCCCTTGAGATACATACCTTAAAATGAACACTTCATTGAAAAAATCAAGTATGTTTTACTTTAAAACAATATGCTCATTCTGTAAAAGTACAAAAAAAATGTACAAAACTGTAAAGTAATAAAATATTGGCAGAATGTCGTCACTGATGCCACACCTCCATACAACCACAAAGCAGCCAGCCTGCTACACTACACAAAAGGCTGCCTTGATGCTCACCCTAGCAACACTGCCAGGTTAATACATTTCTGCCTACCCCTAGAAAAGGTGGTCCAACAGACTGGGCCACCAGCAGTCCGTTGCCATATGACACTCGCCAAATACATAAATAAAATCTTGATGGTACCATGGAAAACTGTGGATACCCAAAACTTGCCATGGATGGTAAAACAGCTTACATAATATTAGCTACGTGTGTATGATTAAAACCATGGCGGGCAAGGGAACTCTGTATACAGTTACAGAACATAACATGATTGGAAGCATTTTTACTATACTGAAAAATACAGAATGGAATAACTGTAAGGAACGTTGTTAATATCAAGGAAAATATGGGGTTAATTGCTATAACAGATGATATAATATGTATAAAGTCA
>JAUUDW010403996.1:1977-12841 GCA_032361385.1 Panulirus guttatus | reverse complement strand
TCTCTCTCTCTCTCTCTCTCTCTCTCTCTCTCTCTCTCTCTCTCTCTCTCTCTCTCTCTGCAGGCAGACCCCGATCATCACACCACTAGTTACGACTCTCCACGCCAGCATGTCCTCACTTCTCTGTGAACCTTCCCATCGGCCGGTAACCCCCAAGGGATCCGGCTGGACTAAGTCTTCCTGATGCCTTGCCCGGGTACGCTCGTTTGGGACGAGAAGATGTACAAGTTTGCCATCCCGTGTATCAACAAGTTTCCTCGTTCGGCATTTCTCTCTTCAGGGATAGATATGTTCCTAAAATATACCGCGGAGTCCTGACTCTACAGTGGAGGCTACAGACCCTATTTCTGAATATCGGAAAGTGGCATTTTAAGGATGAATTCTGGACACATTCAACAGGGCTGCTCCTACCCTCTTAAAAGACCATCAGTTTATAATGAAAATCAAGTTCACATTCAAAGTAATCATCATCATCCTTCTTCATAACATCAACATATATTACACATGGCATTACCATTCATTAGAATTATGGTTACAATGAGTAATAAAGAAACATAAATATAAGAAAAATATCGCAAGAATTTGTTCCAATAGCTGGCCAGGGGCACACGACTCGCATCCTATGACTAGCAAATCTATTCATGACCATATCATCCACGCCGTGATATCTCGTTTTAACTAACCTATAAGAAAGTCTTACGTCAACAGTGACATCAGACAAACACAGCATCAAAAGCGGTTAGAGCCGTCAACAGCATCGGAAGAGCAGGTGTTACAGTATGAGAGGTACGCTCGGCTCCCCACAACTCCTGGATAGCGGGTGTTACCCCGTCAGACACGCTCAACTCTCCAACAGGTCTCCAGAGCTGCTAGTAGTATCTGCCCAGTACCATCACCATTACCCCTTCCTTTGTTATCTCCCCTCCTTCCGGCAACACAGGCACAGGCTCCCTGCCCTGCTATACCCCACCACCGCCGCCACTGTCCCCTCCTCTTCCTGCAGTATATCCCCAACACGCCATCATGTGCCCAGCTTCGCCACTACTGCCATCAAACAACCTACATGAAGGACACACACGCGTTCGAATTTCCAAATTATTGGAAACCCATTCATCGCGGTTCCTGGCCGCTCCACCTGCCCACTCGCCTGCCCCACTCCGTCACGGCTCACGTCACAAAAGCAGAACATTTTTGCGTTTTATATGGCGTTCCGTAATAATCAGGACGACGCCACTGCTAATGATCTCAAACTGCTAATTGGTCCACTGCACAGATATCAATAATTAGAATACTGGAGTGTGTGTGTGTGTGTGTGTGTGTGTGTGTGTGTGTGCGTGATCATATGCCTGCATTTTCATTTTAACCAAAACGCTTTAGTATGTATGCTTCCTAAATACTAAATATTTAACTACATATAAAATTCCGAAAACTCCCGCAAGAACAGAATAACAATAAGCATCAATCACTCTGAGAGACACTAATTCTCATTCCAGGGAGAAAAACAAAGCTGGCAACTCTCCTGGACCGACTAACCTCCATCACCCAAACGGCGGCGGAGAAGCTCCTTCCGCAGCAGAGATGGCCCAGAGGGACGGCGAGGCGGGAAGTGCACCGTGTGGTGTGTACTCTGACACATGTTCTCCAGCACGACAACAACCACAGTGCCCGAGTACTTGTACTTTCTCCACCACTGGTGGGGAGGAGGTTATCTCCACCCCTATCATACCTCATGGATTTATGAATCCCACACAGGAGTTGTAAGTAATACATTATTACAATGAATTCACCCGTGACCCTCTTTAAACGTGTATGAGATATAGTTGTCTCCCATCTATCCCCCAGCAGAAGTACAGTGTACCTACACTCCATCACTTTCCCATCACCGCCTTTCACGGGAACATCACACACTATCCTCCATCATCCTTATGGACCCTGGTCCCTCTCCCGTACAACAATGGGAGTTGGTGTACAAAGTCTGCCTCTTACGTGATCCAACAGCCACTCCTCCAACAACCAAACACAGCTGGGTCGACTCTCACCCAACCCACCAGGAGGTGCACGAAGCTCGAGGCTGAACCAGCTGGAGGAACCAGCAATTCCGGTCTCATATCCAACAGGCCCTAAAAGGCTTTATCTATGTATTCTCTTTTGGCACGATGAAAATGTTTGAATACTAGTACGGAAGACATACTCGCGCATGCCAAAGTTCCGGTGTTACTTCGAGTTTAGGCAGCATTATGTGGGTCCATTATATACATATCGTTGATAAATTATCCCCTACTTTTTCTTCAGACCACAGTCTATAAATCAACTTGGAAATTATTCTTATACTATTCATCAGAAAGCCAATAGAGCCATTCCTGAACGTATATCTTACCCTTTTGGCAACCGGGCCAGAAATATTTCTATTCACAACTTACGTCATATGGGAGAAAAGGCAGGACCGCATGATAGGGAGGGCCCTGCACCTCCTCCAGTCATATGTTACGTTCACTAAATGCAGTGTTTGGTTCTTCTGCACAGCACCGCACAGCTAGAAAACATCCTCCGGAAGCACTGCAGTCCATGTTAACCAAAGTATATAAGGATCCCTACCCAGCTAAATGTCTTCAAACACCCACGCCTGTGTTATTCGGTGTTAAACCCGTGTTAAACAAAGTCTTTCAGAACCCAGGCCCGTGTTAGATCATGTATTGAAGTATCCAGCCCGTGTTCGACACGGTGTCTAAGTCCACGAACATGTGGAAGAGTCCTCTTGAGAGCTGTCATCAGTCCTCTTGCACCAGAAAATAAGACAATTGGATCCTGTTCTCAGCTTACGAACTCTTAACAGTTGAAAATAAGAGAATGTTTAAAGGTTCTGTTCCACAAGATACCGGTCGAATATTTCAAATGTCGATGAAAGCAAATGATCAATGCACAATTGTGGAACCTGCTTAGTGACAGAACACTGAATGATACAGCTTTGTGAAACCTTTGAATTATATAACCTTGTGAAACCTTTGAATATTAAAATCTTGTGAAACCTTTAAATGATAGAACCTTGTGACATCCTTTGAGTGATAGAAATTAGCTGATTCGTTTGAGTGACAGAACGTTTTAGAAACAGGAACTTGTGCAACATACGAGTGAACTTAATGAGGAATGATTTAATCTATCACAAGTAATATACTGCAGCCCCCATCCACAACCAAGCCCCACAAACGAAAGACTGTTTATTGATAACCAAATGCACCTGAATCACTACCGGAAAGCATAAGATCAGTGACCTTGAAAGGGTTCGAATACCAAGAGAAATATTACAAAATATCATCTGAATGAAAAGAAAATCGCTAAACCAATAAATTCTTTACTGAATATATTGGGGTCACTCATAAAAGTCAAATTTCTATGATTTCATCATACTCTAATTAGCATGAATTTTGAACGGCTATGGGTTTATCTCTAACAGCATACCGGCTGATATTAAGCCAACATTTTGTGATGTACATACTGAGCACTTTCAACCCGTTATGTTGAATGATGAACAAACAAATCATGTTTATTGTGATGTGATTCGCATGGAGGATAAACCTGTGTATTTAGGACGGACCGGTCCTGACTACAACTCAAAGGTCCACACAGTCTGCACTCCTCCAACTCTCTTAACAATCTAACATTCATTGCATAAAATCAAATCATTTGCGACGATACTTTCCTTTCTGAGCGCTATTTCTACCAAACAGTTCCGGACAGTGTCCTCTAAAGTGTAAACAATTCAGCCATGTTTCCAAGTGTATCATAAACTGGGACGTGCAGCATCAATCAGCCTGATAGAGTAGATCCTCACTTGGTCGCAGTCTGAGCTGTGGGGGTAAAGACAACCCCCTAAAGAAGCGTAAGGTACAGGCCAGGTGAGTTACACACACGGAAATTACTGTGGTGTTAGGTGAACCCCCGTTGGTTAACTCCACGTCCACAAGTCATCAACGTCCGGACGTGCTCCCGAGTGACGGGGCGGTCCAGGAAACTTACTATTCAAGCACCAGTTATTTACGGCTATATACATTACAGTGTACTAGAGTATAAGACACACGATAGCGCTATGAAACTTGAAATAATCTAAGCACAGATACAGCGTCAGGACCACCAGGCCCTAGCAGGAAGAATCCTGGAGGCCGTGGTAACACTACAGCGTCAGGATCACCGCGAGTAAAGGTGAGTCCTCACCCGCACCTCCGCTGCTCTGTCCCCCCGACAATGGCACTCCTGTGGAGCTCCCAGTTGGCACTGCAGCGCTAAGGGGTGCCTGGTGGTTAGGGAGGAGAGGGCAGGTGGTGAAGAAATCAGGTTGGCTGCAGATGGTGTGGAGAGGAATGGGGCAGGCGTTGGTGGGGTGGAGAGGTATGGGCCTTGGTATCATGCATGGAGCGCTGAAGGGGTTAAAGTTCACCTCTAGTAAGGGAGATTCCACTTCATCCTACGTGGACAGGAGTTCAGTTTCGTCTTTCATGGGGCCACTTCAGCAACCTCGAGCGTGATGAGTGCTTAGTGTCCATTTAATGGGTTCAGCTTTATCCTGTGCGAAGGAGCTTTAGATTTGTCAAGTCTGCAGGGGTTTGGTTTCATCTGGGACAGGGAATCGAGGACTCGGCTTCATCAGGTAGAAGTGGGAGAAGAGCCTCATCTGGTGGGGGAGAAGGAGAGTATAGGAAGAGCTTCATCTGCTGGGAGATGGGGCCCTTGCAGGAAGTAAGGGGATGCTGCTTTTGGTGGGAGTTGGGAGTATGACCATAGAGCGTGGGCTGAGGGTACACATAGCATTTAGCGGGTCAGAGGTGGTGGGGACATGGAGGTCATACCATCAAACACATATAATGATGACTTGCCAACGCAAGAGACGACCATGGTAGGACTACGCTGATACGACCACACTTGATGAGAACAGAGTGCCAGCCTTGGGAGCACTACAAATATTCTGCAACGACTTCATTAAGACGACCGTGCTAAAAGGAGTGCAACGACTCCAGTGTGACTCCAACCACACGAAAACACGGCGGGAACGACCAGACTCGGCGGAGAGCGACGAGAGCCGTGACGTCAGCACCTGAAGGTGAGGTGCTCGTATAGGTCGGAGCCCAAAGGCATTTTTTTGCATGGAGGAGGAAAACAGTGCTTGCTTTCATACGCACGAGATGATTTTTCTGATGTGCCTTTGACAAGTAAACAACCTTTACTGAAGTCTTCATCACTCATGTAATTGTTGCCACAAATGAAAATGTAAATTACCATGGTTCCATTAGTAGCTGCTGCTGTTACTGTTCAACACAAAATCATACTGAAATATCTCCTCCTTGCCAGAGGATCTTGTAGGTTAAAGGTCAAAGTCTCAGGAGGAGTCACGCTTTGTTATGAGTGAGCGTCACCAGCAGCGTCTAGTTAGTGGCTTGGAGTGTTTGTATCAATTTCTGTAGTAAATGATTCATTTGTTTCGCTTTTACATAAAAACATGAATTAGGAATGCGTGTGAGTGATGTTCGCATGAAAATGTACCTCATCCATCCCATCATAATGGGAATGGGGTTATGACAATACATATATAGCCAGACTTCTGTTTTGTTTTACCTCCTACTAATACAGTCACATTATTGTAACATGGGTGTAAGCAATTCTTCTCCAACGTTCCTCACACGCGGATGATTTAGTGGACGAATTGAAATTCTGTTGGGGGAGCCGCAGCCCCTCGGCCTGACCTTCAGCCAGCATCACAGTCTCCAGAGAGAGCCACACTAAGTCACTATTAACACCGGCGTTTCACGGCCTGATCCATGGCGGTCCAGCCTCAATTGGCAACAAAGGGTCATCGAGCTGTGGCCACTCACGCGGCCGCGAAGTATTTTTCTATTCTTTTCCTTGGAAGGAAAATGGGCCCAGGTGCCCTTCCAAAAGCTAACTGGACATCCTTTCTTTTTGCAGAAACACTGGACTCAGAGCCTTCTTGCAGGAAAGAGAATTTGATACCCCGCCGTCCTTACACAAACATCAAACCCCTTACCACCTTGCAGGAGCACTGTACCCTTACCCGCCCTGCAGTAGAACGGGGGCCCATCCTCACCCTCCGCCTGCTGCTATATAAAAAAGTCTGTCGCTACTTTCCCCTTGCTTCACAGCCGCAAGTATCTGGCGGTTACGAAAATTTTCTAGTTACCATGATCCAGACCCAATAACATACCCCTACCACCTGCACATGATCTGATAGTCAACAGCAGCAGGGGCGCGCTCTCTACGGAAGTTCTGCTACAAATACCAGACACCTTTTATGGAGATCCTGCTCTAAAGTCTGCTCTCCAGTCAGGTTCAGGAAAATGAGACTCCTTTTGAGAGAGAAGGTCCTCGATGTGTAATCTCTTTTCCTCTGTTGCTAGTAATATTGCCTCACCAGAGGTGACTTTTCACTTACGGTGTAACCCTTGGAGGCTGAGTCCGGTAACAAATATATAAATTATCGTTGTGTAAACCCAGGACTCTCTAATTGGGCCTGCAGCTTCAAGGCTGTGCTGTGATCAGTAACAAGGAAATGATAAGCTCTTTAAGAGAGAGAAGTTCCTGTTACCACGCTGTGCTCCTCGTCTAATGACAGTGGTACAACCTCGCCCATGGTGACATTCCGGTGTAATTCCTTTTGCTTACAGACATGTTAACCTACCATAAACAAGGCAGACTTATGAAGACCGTTCGTATTTGTGTCTCAGTGACATACAGTGTCCGCAAAAAGACCTGTCCGCTTCCCATTAAGATATGAATTTTATAATTTAGTGCTTTGTTATCTCTCCATTGACCTTAACTATTATCACCAGACGTCTGGGCATGGAACTGGTAAGGTTTCTGAAGTACTGTAGGTCCATCTTTTGAGTCTGTAGGGTCTTGGTCTCCTGAATGAGGCGATGCGCGGATGAAAAGCTGCTTCCAAGCGAGAAATCGAGCTTTCTCCTCCTTGAAACCATCTAGAAACACAAGTGGAAGAAATACAGCGCCTAGAAGCGAAATTCCCAAAATGAAGTGGCAGACAGGAAGAGTAAAGAGAAAAAAAAAAACATTGTTCCCTCAAGATAGCCTGAGGCACATTGAGGCGGGTTGCTAGTGCTAACTTCGTTAGAAACACTAGTCCCAGCGATCAGGTGTATAATTATTTCATCCTGACACAGTTATATGCTCGTTCCCACAATAAACCCTAGCCGTGTATCGCCTTAGAAACCTTTTTGGGGCAGATGATGTTTTTTTGTGGACATTGTAAGCCAAGAAACATCTCTAGCAACGCAACAGTAACAATGAAACGACTGCCGGAACTCCAGCTCGTGGAAAACGAGACCCTGCCTAAGGTTCATGTTTCACTGCCAAGTGAAGCAGAAGAACAGTATCTCTAACTTGTGCACCTCTGCCTCCGTCAACGCCATCTGGCCAACCCGGAACCCTGAGATTCGTTCCTCTTCTCTGTCACTACCATCCCTCACCCCATCGCATCACAGTAACTGTTTCAAACAAATCAGCCAATTCTTCCATCCTACGGAAGCAAGAATCAAAATACGATAATACATTCCCTGACCACCTACCCTGTTGGTCACAGCTCCCCCTACCTCTTTCTGGAAGTACATGACGAGGAACACACAACAGGTTAGGCCGTCTCACACGGTGGACATGTTGGTAGTCTCCCTAACACGGCCCACTGTAAGGGATGCACCCTGTACTCAGGCAACCACTCACCTCTCCTCCCTTCCTTCCCTTACATTTATCTTTTCCCTCTCTCTCTCTACTTGGAGGCGCGCGGCGCCTGCGAGAAGTGTTAATTAACAAGCAAGACATGCGGTGAGCACAACGCGCTAGCCGTGCTATCACGGCAAAATCCAACTGTGAAGATGAAAGGAACTTGTGTAACTCCAGAAATAAACTGGTCAACATTATGCTAATTCCGTGAACTTGTGGCAGGAACACAAAACATACTGGGTTCTACCTTGAAAATGGTCTCCTCTTGCCTGTTTACATGGCACATACACACATACTTTCTCTCTTAATTTACCTTTTTCTCACATAATCTGTATTTCTCTGTCACACGCAACCTCTTCTTTCTTTTTCTCGTATCTACCTCTTTCATTTCCTCCCTTCCTGCCTGGCTGTACACTGGCCAGTCTGTGCAGCCTCAGGTTCCGGCCCGGCCCGGGCGGGCACGCAGACCATCCTGAACAGTTTTCCTCTCATCAAAGACCTGGAGCGAATGACTCCTCATCCGAAGCAGCTTGCTTTCTCGCTTCTTCTTCTGTTTCTCTACGACCCGATTTCACGTAATATTCTCTGAGCACCGTGGTTATCTAAAGCTTAATGTTAAGTATGCCTCTTTTAAATTTTTTTTTTATTCTCCCTTTATTCAGATACTTCATTCTAACCTACTTGGAAGCATACAGTTTTCGAGATTTCCGTGAATGAGCGAACGACGAAAAAAAAATATACACGTACAATAATTCCTGTGGGCACGAAGTTTCGAAGTGCGATAATTCCATCTCCGTACGTGTCATTCTGCTAAATCCGTGAATAATGGCTCTTTAATAATATTGGTAATTCACTGTGTCTTTTTCATTAGCGAGGAAATGGTATAAACATTACAGAAAAATAAACACACGTACCTTAACACACTCACGCGTCCATAAATACATACAAAAGACACCAAGATATGTGAACCATAACTAAGAACCATCGGACGGAAGTAATCTAGTAATCTGGTTCCACTAGAAATATCAGACGCATATCGCTCGCCCAAACCCTGCTATTCTGACCTCCCCTTCCCACTGCCCCGTCAGGCACCTTACTATGGACGCCGCACACTATAATACCGACAGTACCACTGTGGTAGTAGTACATCTGGATCTGACAAAGGCAGACCCATCGCCATGATTCTCACCAAAGGAAATGATCACATCTTATCTTTTGAGATAAAGACGATACAGAAGGCAGTGATGATGACACCCGTCGTGTTCTGTCATACGTCATCATCACCTCCACTGGCCCGCTTCTCCTCCGTCGTCAGCTGGTCTTTAAAGTGGTGGGTTTGCAACGCGTGGGCAGGAAGACGGTGAGCTCGAGTCCACCGAACGATTGCAGCCTCAGGCTGCTCTTCTCAATCGTGATGGCATTACCAGAAACTGAGACTACATAGTATGGCATCCTCAGGATTCTATGAGAAGATGATACAAGAAAATGTTTATACTGTTAGCTTCCCGGCTTTAGAAAGGCAAAGAGTGATGGTACTTTTGATCCAGTTCTTAACGCAAGCAACTTATGATTGTAAACAAATGGTATGCGTAAGATAAGCATGGTCTGTGGTATGGAAACGTATACAGTATGACGCTTCACTGGTTTCTACAAATATGTTTCTTAGTTCTCTTTGGTTTCAACTACACTGGGCAACACGATGCTAATGGTTTTTGCCAGAGGTGAAACGAACAAGCGCACAGAACCGGTCTCTAGAGAACTGGGATGAGAAGAGCAACGATGCTGAGGATAGCCGGAAAGTGGGAGAGAGAGAGAGAGAGAGAGAGAGAGAGAGAGAGAGATGAACGAAAGGAAAATAACACAAAAGCTCTTGGCCGAGACCCAAGACTTCCCTGTGTGTGTCGGAGCCACTGCAGAGGAACAGATCTCAACATTTCCAAATGAATTTCGTTTCGCCCCACTTAAATCACAGACTTTAGAACGACCGATCCAGTAAACTGTGGCAAGCCTCTACTTTATGACGGTAACACCGTTACAATATACAAAACAGCGGGTCAAGTATAAGTTCATTAGACTCATCACTACTAAACCACAAAGACCTAACAGAGAAAGAAGGTCCAGATGAGAGCGAAAAAGATGATACCGGAATTAAGAGAGATAATTTACAGTGAAATGACAGAGGCCATGAATTTATCCACAATGAAAACAGAAGAGGCAGTGAAGGCGACCACAACCATCAAATTTCCAAATCAGTTTGAAAACGTCAACAGAGATCAGTTCTGCGGAAGATGCGAAAACAGAGAAACCAGAGGCAATAACATGAAACTGAGCAAAAAGGATGTAAGAAAACTACTTCTATAATATAATACAGTTCAGTGGATGAATGAACTAAACTGAGACTTGATACTGCGAATGCTGTCAACAAACAGAAACTATAAACGTTCAAGAGGATAGATCTCCATCCAAGTACAAGATAAGCAAGTAATTACGGATGTACACACACATGGTGGGGACTGGGGGCTGGCTGAAATGAGATGAAGAGGCAAAATGAGGCAAGACGTGGACGAGGGAGGGCAAGGGTGAAGGAGGACGCGGGAGAGGAAGGGCGTGGATAATGGTGGACGTGGGTGATGGAAGGTGTGGATGATGGAAGGCGTGGATACCGGAGAACGTGTGTCAGAGGAAGAGCGTCCGCGTGAGGAAGGAGAAATGTCAAGGTGGACGTATGCAACAGATGAAGTGTATGAGAGGTGCGTGACTAGGGACGTGTGGCGCGGACGTTATGTGAGGAGCGACGTGTGGCGTGGAGGTGGTGTAAAGAGAAACGAGGTGCAGGGAGGAAGCATAATGAGGGACGCGTCTACGGCAGACAGTGTAATGAGTGTCTAGGGAAGGAGGCGTAAGGAGTGACGTGTCTGGGGCAGGCAGTTTGGCAGGAAGAGCGTGAACAAGGAGCCAGTGTGTCAGGAGAGGAATATGTGAAGCAGCAAGAATTAGACAGATCTAAATGTGGTGAATCTTGCAGTCTCTGTGACGACTGGCGCAGACCCGGCTTGGGGCTACCCTGCTGTACATACGTGAGATGGAACAGTATGTGCAGACATAACCAAAGAGACAGAAAAGG
>JAUUDW010403886.1:0-11147 GCA_032361385.1 Panulirus guttatus | reverse complement strand
TGGATGTATTTGTTACCTCACAGTTTTGCATATATCCCTTTCTTATACATGTATTATTTTCATTTGATAAAGGGAAACATAAAATTTGAATGTGACACTCTCCAAAACTTTCCTCCATCATTTTCACAACTCCTCTGGAGTCTGTGCATTGACTTCATCATAATGTCATGGCCATGTTGGGTATGTTAGCTCACTTTTTTTTACTCGGCCTTTATTTTTACTTATATTTCTTTTACATACTGAGAAACAAAATATTTGAGGACTTTTTCTTAGTCCATATTGTAATCAACCTTCAGCAAATCACCCAACAGTAAAGGGTTAAATACATCTCAGGTTCCTGGAAAACCAGCTGCATTGGATAATGCTTCTCTTAAATGATTTGTATGAGGATTTAACTGTGACTCCATCTCTAAGGGTATCTGAATTGAATGTTGATCAGGATTTTAGCATTCAGTGGTCAATCCAGAAAGGCTTTCATTAGTGCTTCTTTTAGATGATTCCTTCACACCACATGTCTCTCTCACGTCTTCATTTTTCATTCTTTCTGTCCTTTTAAATTGTAACTCTCATGCTTTTTTGTTACCTTTTGACATTTATGCATATGGGTTTCACATACATACCTCAACATTAGGAAAAGTACCTTGTGATGCAAGCTTTTTGTACACACCATACTTCTTAATTTTTTCCCATTCATGAAGGCTTTTGGGACACCAATTTTTCTAGTTTGTCTCTGATTTCAACTTTGTCTTCCAAGTACCATCCATACTACAAAACTCACTTATCTCTGCCTTCTGTTTCATCTTCCTACTATCGTCCATGATATAAAATTGTACTCTCACATATTTTAACTCATCCACAAATTTAAAATATTCTTGATACAGGCACATGTATTTCACCGACTGGGGAAGGTTTGGTACATCAGGCAAGATTTATCGTGCCACAATGGCTGGGTCCTTCAAAGAGGTAATCATAGGTGATAATCTCTCTCAGCCCAGTGGGTTAGCGATTGACTATGAGGAGGAGATGCTCTATTGGACAGATGCTATGAAGGAGAAGATTGAAAGATCTTACCTGAATGGAACAAAAAGAGAGGTTAGTATTATATAACTGTTATTATGTATAGTGTGTGCAAGCTAAATCTTGGAGATAGTCTTGTTGTATAAGTCTGTCTGAAGTAAAATCACCTTATTGTCTCTTCAAACCATAGCTAGTGACAAGCCAGTTTGCTGATGATAATGTGTTGTTTGCCAAGTGTGAAGACGAGTTAGCTTAGGCAATTAAAGGCAGAGGTGAATAAAAGTAAAGTACACATAAAGTATAGAATTTGCAAGACTGTATAGAGTGAGAGAAGAAAAGTACTAAACTATGTTATAGGTACTGGGAAGAAAGACTGGAAGAGGTGACAGAATTTAAGTATTTGGAAGCTGTCTTGTGTAAGTTTGGTGATATGGAAGGAGAGGTAAGGGAGAGAGTAGTACAGGGAAGAAGTGTCATTCAGTCCCTAAATAGAATAATGGAGGGAAGAGGTGTAAATATCGAAGTGAAGAAAGAATTAGGGACAGCATAGTCCTCCTGACTTTGACTCATGCAACCGAAACATGGACTTGGGATGAATCACAGAGGCCAAGAATCTGGTTCTGGAACTGTGTTAGTTTAGAGGAGCATGTGCCATGGCTAGATAAAATGAAGAGAGTAATGATGGGGTACATGAGGGATTTGATATGGCAGGGAATGCTTAGGGAATGAATTGTGGAGTGATAGAGTAGGTGAAACCTAATACTTTGAGATGGTCTCGACAAGTAGAAAGAATGCAAGATAGGGAGTTTATAGGGAGTAGAAAGAATGCAAGATAGGGGGTTTACCAGGAGAGTGTATGATAGTATGATTGGGGTTGGTGTAAGAGAAAACCACCTGTGAAATGGGGAAATAGAGTGGAAGAGTAATGAAGGGAGAGAAAAGGGGGAAGAATGCATGGAATGGTGTATGTGAGGGAAGAATACATGCAAGAACAGGGATAAGTTGAGATTCTTTTGCTGTGGCCACCCCCTTGATGGGAGTTCCCAGAGGGAACAGTTATCAGAGATGGAGACAGATGGGTAAATAGAATTTGGGAGCATAAAGGACTTTTTAAACAAAAAGGTGCAAGTCTGTGCATCATAGTAACAAAGGATTTGTCTTTGATTAGAAGAAAAGAGATGGAGTACTGTCACTATTTTATAAAGTTTATTATATCACAGTGAGCTTGGTTCCAAACTTCATAAGATAGCAAGACAGTGTGTTGTTATTGACAAATCAAGGGTGGCCTGTTATAAGTGAGCATATCCATCCTTATACAGATAGGATTTGGAGCTCTGTGCCCTCTTATTTTTTCTCAGTTTTAATGATATCTCTCTTTTTAAAAGAAAAGTTTTCCACCTTCTTAAAATCTTGTTAATTATTACTTAAAATTTCTTTCTTTTGCCCTTATATATGCTTCATCCAAGGCCTGGCTTTAGTGAGAACTGTCTGCAACTGGAACCTTTTTGGAGGAAGAGGATTATGGTTATAGAGGAACATATGCGCCAGAAAACAAAGTCAGGGATTACATGGATGAAGCTTATGGGAATAATGTTTTACTCATAAAGATTTTTGTAACTGCTTTGGGGTGTAAACTATAGAATTATCATTGCTTATGCCCATCTTGCCAACACTCCAATCCTCAGACTAATTTGTGAAAGTTTTGTGTTTGGGCCTAGGATGACATTGCTAATTCAGTAGACCCACAGCAGTTTGCAAACAAGAAGTCTTTCACCACTGCCTTGTCATCCTCTTAGACTTCTTTTAATGCAACATTGAGATGCATAAGATCTCACTGTTAATCACTTTTGTAGACTCCATTAAGGCTTTTAACTTTATTTATTATATCTCTAACCCCATTTCCTCTGGAAACTCCCATCATGAGGGTGGCTGCAGTAAGAGTTTCCACTTATCTTTGTCCATGCTTCCTTCATGTACACCATTCCACACTTTCTTCCACCATTTCCCTCCCTCCAGAACTATTCCACCCAATTTGCTGATGTCTCAGGTGGTTTTCCTCTCACACCAGCCCCTTTAATCATACTGTCATACACTCTCCATGTATACTCCCTGTCTTGCTTTCTTTCCACATACCCACACTACCTCATAGTATGTTTCACCCACTCTGTTACTCCACAATTCATTCCTTTTGCATTCCCTGCCATACCAAGTCTCACACACATCCGCTTCATTTCCTTCTTTCTCTCCATCTTGTCTTACCAAATGTTCTTCTCAAATAGCTCATTCCCAAAGCCTAGATTCTTGACCTCTGTGACTCATTCCATGTCTGTATTGGTTGCATAGGCCAGGTTCAGGAGGATTATGCTGTTCCTTTCATGCACCTCTGTCCTTCTTTCTTTAGCTTGATCAACTGTAATATCATCATAAAGAAAGCCGTTGACCTGGGACTATGGGGATGCCATGTCATGTGACTGGTGGACTTCCTGAGTGGGTAACACCAAGCCATTTGCCCCCTTCCCCCTTTTTTTTTTGGGGTGGGGGACCATAACTGTATGTTACTTCTATCCCCTCATCCTTATCACTGAAACCATGAGAGACACAGATCACAGGTGGAAGTATGTAGATGACTCCACTTTTGTCATCACTGTCAACAACAACTCTCCTTACTTCAGTGCCCATCAGCACATCAACAACAACCTTCAGGAGTGGGCTGCAGCCAACGATGTCATCATCAGTTACACCAAGTCTGATGATGCACATCAACCTAGAAGCGGACAGCATGTTACCCCAGACATAAAACTAGGCCCTGATATCCCCTGGGTAGTCAGAGACTTCAAACTTCTTGATGTCGCTAAAGTTAGTTTAAACTGGAAGAGTCGTATGTGCTATCATCAGATCTTCCTCATACTGTCTCTATTTCAAAGCTCACCTATGCCTTCCTATCCTGGTCCTCCTCACTAACAGCCAGACAGAGACCAGCTAGAAATAGTTTAAAAAAGAAGCATGCAGAATCATCCTGGGCCTTTCGTACGCCACCTTGTAAGAGGCTCTCATCTTGCTTTACCTGTCCGCCCTCTCTGACCAGCCAGCAGCTCACACAGCAGCTTAACAATACTGCCAACACACTGTCACTGAGACTTCCTACTACATTCATTGGACTGCTGTTTGTCACCACAGTCATCTTTACCAATCCGAGATCTTACAGGCATATAAGAGCAGTTCTGTACCTTCCATATTTTGTGTCATAAACAGTCCATGAACATGTGTATAGCTAAGCAAGTGAACTTCAGTTTGCTCTCAGAATATATGGTATGTCAGCTGCTGTTTTATTGCATTTATTCATTATCTAATGTTTAAGTAATTATCACTTAGTGCATAATGTATAAAGTATAATATTTACTCTGTGAAACTTCCTGTATATCTGCCACTTTGACTGTGTAGATGTTCCTTACTTGTACGTGTCCAAGGTGTGGAAATTACAACTTCATCTTGAACGTAAGCCTTTTATGATTAGTTGACTAGTTATATGACTATGACTTACCAGTTCTCTAATATATGTAATACCTCATATGTGTATTTTGAGCCAAATGGACGCCTAAATTCAATAAACCTTTCTTTATTTATTTATTCTTGTCAGCCTCCTGTGCATATTTTCTACATTATTAATACCTTCTTGATTTTAAGGATGGCATGCTAGTACACTGTATTCCAAATACAGATGGACAAGAGACTGTAATTTATCTGTTGGTAAACATGGGCTTTCTAGGATAATGATTTGTGTTCTTCCATAATGGAATCATTGTCGTCTTGGTGAAGAGTGATTCAAGTGTGTAGGATTTTCCTATATCACTCGTGAACATGATCTTTTGTTATTGAATGACTTGTTAGTGGTAGCATTATGAGAGAAAGGGAAAATGTGGGGTTAGATGATAAGTAAGTAATGTGAAATATGAATAGGTATAGAATAAATAATTTAACCTGCCTATTCTAACATTAAAGATGTTGATTTTGTTATTGGTGAAATTTGTTATTTTCTGTTTTTATTAATAGAATTCCTTGTACAGTATGAATATACAATACTCCCTTGATTTAGCAGATTTTGGATTTAATGGACTGGGCAAATAATAATACAATTAGCAATTATTGAAAAATAGAAAAAATAAAAAATCTCAAAAGCCACACCATCCGCATTTCAAATCACACTTGTTTTTGGTAGATTAGGGTATAGTCGTTTTGTTTTGGTTTCAGTCTGCCTTAAGTTGTCATACGGTCTGGTTGTATACAGAGAATTTTGACTCTGTTAAATAATTTTGCAATCTCTACAGTTCAAAATGGCATCAGGTGATAGAGGCATTAAAAGAAAGTGAGTGAACTGTTTATTGTATTACTGTATATTGTACAAAAAATGGGTACATTTGATTTAATGGACTTTCGGCATTAACGGACGCCCACTCCTCCCTTATTAGTCCGTTAAATCGAGGGATTACTCTACTTGAATTTATATTTCCTCTTATGTGTGTACAGTAGTTTTTCACTGGTATGCCATATTGATAACATAACCCTCTAGTCTCCATTACCTATGATATTTTATTTACACGACCATTTTCAAGTACGTAACTCATGTAAATCAAGAGGTCCCTGTACTGGCAGCTTGAGATGCATTTTCATCTTCAAAATGATAGGCTGAGAAGAGGCTTTCCTGATTGATTTTCTTTTCAGCATGATGGTGTAGATCAGAGTGGTCCAACTATGGGCCCGCGGGCCACAAGTGGCCCGCGGCTTGATTTTTTGTGGCCTGGTATATACACAATTATACATAATTCAAATTTAATTTTTGGCCCTTGACTCAGAAGTTTAGTGCTGAAGTGGCCCATAGTGTCAAAGAAGTTGGACCACCCTGGTGTAGATGCTGCCACCTTTAATCCCATAATGGCAAGCAACCACTGAATTATTAGACCTATGATCAAGTTCACCCAGTATTCTAAAATTTTCCTCTTAGTCAAAGGTCTTCCTTACCCTCTTGGCAGGTTAGCTTTTAGTAGGAGTACGTAGGAGTACTTGCTGGACACATAGGCAAATGAGCACAGTTGTAGAATTATGAGTGGCAACTGATACGTCCATACTTAGTGAATGCTAGCAGAGAACTCGTGCAGTGTGTGGCCAGCTGGGCTCACATTGTATCAGGATAGCTGGTGTTTAAAAAGATATGGGAGTAATTTAGGTGCTCATGTTGTGTCAGAGTCGTTATATCCAGTTATGCTATATCCCAACCAATCTCTACGATTATAGTTATACAGAACTGTACTACAGAAATGAGGTGTAACGTTCCCTGAGATCTTAGTTGGAAAGGAGATGCTTCAGTCCTGAAAACAATTCAGACAGATATTCTGTGTATTTGGAGGATCATAATGAAAGGAATGTAAGAATAAAGAACAGACTTTCGGGTCAGAAGCAGCAATGCCGTCAGACAATGCAGATGATCTCTGCAGAGAAACAATACACCCATTTAATGGACTCCCGTGATGTAGCAATGAGTGTTCCTGACCATGACGCATTCACAAGCCGCCCAGGATCAGTCGCATTGGTTAGAATCCTGTTGCGGCAGTCGGTCCATTGTCAACCAGCTGTTCATCCACACCTAGGGGTTGGTTGATAAAATGGGTACATGGCTCAGGCTTTGGAAGTCTTTACCTTCTCATGTCTTTCCCAAAAACTATGACCTGGCTTATTTTAAGACAGGTTTTTCACTTTCTCAAAAGTTTGTAATTACTTTCCCTGTCTGTTTTTCCCCCTTTCTCAATTATCTCTATATTTCAATTAGGGCCCGTCCTTGATATGGACTTTTGTCCATGACTGGAGACTTCAACATAAAAAAAAAAGTTGTTTTTGACACACTTCTGTTGTTTATTACACTTGTGATTGGTTGGAAATTAGTTGTGAATGGTTGTGTAATTGGTTGAAAATTAGTAGTAAATTAGTGGGAAGGCTGGCAGTAGGGGTGGTTGAAGCCTTATTTTTTTTTTAATTCTCAGATATCTTAGTTTATTTATTCAAGAAGTCAGGGGATTTGAAAGACTGATCTCACTGACAACCATGATGATGGGCTCTTTCTTTTTTTCTAGGCATATTTATGCTGCTGGGGTAATGTAATGAAATACTACAAAAGTATATATATAATATTTGGAACCTGCTGTTTGAATACTTACCAAGGATGGTTGAGTAGGCTGCACGTCTAGTCTTGATTGTGAACTGTCATGTTTGTAGTGGAAGTGTTGTAGAATATTGTTTTGTTTCCAAGGTAGTGTTTTTCATCTTGGCCCATACTGCCTTTGTTGAGTGTTGATGGAGTACTCTTTCTGTGATATATATACCATGTACTCTAAGTTTTATGGTCTAACTATGAAACAGATGCTGATGGTAAAACCCCTTTTTGTATTTGCTAGTTTCCAACACATAGGAACATAACACTGCAAATGTCTCAAGTTGATTTATAGCTAACTCAGGCATTACATAGTTTGCTGACATAGTGATGATGCTGATGGTCATGCAAATGTTGAGAAAGATAGAGGTCATTTCCTGGCTTCATGAAACCCCTCAAGTGCTAGGAATGCTGTTGGAAGAGCTGGACTTGCTAAAGGAACAAAGTTGTGGAAGATAGTGAGACAGTTTAAAGATTAGTGATAGTGTTGAACATCCATGATTCTTTTGTTATAGTGATAAAACTTAGGTTTGTATGAGTGTTATTGATAGTGAGCTTTGTATTGTGCATGCATTTTTTTTCTGCATGGCCATACCTTATACTGTACAGATAACATTTATTAAACCAAAGTTGCTTTAACAAATGTTTCAGCGGGTAGTTGTCTGATGATAACAAATACAGTGAGCATTGACATAGTCTGCATATCATCTGGCATATTCCTACATAGTCATAGTATTGTTATAGATAGTCATCTGGGCATCTTTTTAATGATTTCTTTACAACACTGTAACACATATTCATTCTCATTGTTTCATAACTCTAAGAGTACTGTATGGATTATCCACTTCTGGTGTTCCTGTGCATTTGGGCTGAGGAAAACTAAGGTGTCACAAAATGTGTATGTGATAGGACAAGCAGATCATCACATAAGATTCTTGTTAATACCACAGATTTGTCCCATTTGCCTGAGCTTACAGTGTATATTGCTTTGATTCTCAGGGTCCAAGACTTTCCATGTTTCATATATATGTTCCTGTTTTTATAGTACTTGAAAATTCATTTTATAAGAAAATTCTATTTAATCAGTTTTTGACAGCAATTTTTTTTCTTCACTTCATCTTAACAAAGTCAGCCTTGTATGTCTTGAATGCTATGGTTTCAGTTTCTCAGTATGTTCAAAGTATCATTAATAAGTACATGAGTTTTTTTTGCATTGTTTCATCAGGTTTTGAGTGTAAGGAGTGTTTTTCTTTGCTGTGAGTATAGTTTGAGGGTTTGCACCTGAGTATATTGAGTCTTGAATATCTTGCATTGTTAAGTGTCTGCCTTTCATGAGAGTTTCTTTGTGTGGAGTGCCTTGTGTTCATTTATATTTTAGTGTGATGCCAATTAGCAAACCAGGGGGAGAGCAGGGAAATACTGTAAATCCTGAATATATCTTGAATTTAAAAGATGAAACAAATCTTGGGCTTACCTGGGGTAATGGGTTAGGCACCTGGGGTACATAGGTGGGCACCTTAGACATATGAGGAAGTAACTGGTGCAAGGGAAGGGACACTGGGTGCAGTGGTGGGTACCTGGAACCCAGGGAAGGGTACCTTCAATTCAGAGGGTGGCACATGAAGCAGAGGGGTAGGCACCTGATTTTTTTTTTTCTTTTTTTAATACACCAGATCATATCAATATTATGAGCTTCTTTTTAACATATTTAAGGATAGAAATGACTGCTAAGCTAACTAGCTGCATAGATGATTCCCCATTTCTTTTTGTCTACTGTTGAGAACAATGTTATTCTTTTTGTCTACTGTTGAGAACCATGTTATGCATAATATGCATATGAATAACCCATCCCAGTACTGTACCTTTAAGGTCATGGTCTTGGTCATATTATGACGGTATTTTTCTTTTGTGGAACGCATCATAACTTTGGAGCCAGTGGAAGAATTCAGTTGCTACTTTGTACTGAAACAAGTATAACCAACCTTAAGTCAAAACGTATTGTAAGGGCCATACCTTCAAGGTTAAGATCATGGCTTGTTCATTGTTCATAAAGGGGATCATAGAATTTTTTGTCCTCTGCTTTATAACTGAAACAGTGGATATATGAGAATGACACTTTATATAAGCATTGCTAATCACCATGACTCAACCCAGCTGTGCCATGACCCAACCCCAGTAGCACACTTTCAAGGTCAAAGTCACAGGTAGTGTCATAGTATTTTTCCTGTCATCTCTATGCTTCCTGAACCAGTGCATCACAACAAGGCATGGAAGGGTGAAAAAGCCAAGTATTATCAGTCTGTACTCACCTCGTTACACATTGAGAGCAGCAAACCATCATCATTCTATGATGGTTTAAGAGTGTTTTAGGGGTGAGAGTGGTCGAGAAGGGTTGTATTTTCTCCTTAAAGTTTGTAACATTGAGTGGACAAACATTACAGATCAGTGCTGAATGACTTTTTTTTTAATCACAGCACCAGTGCTTTTATGCAAGGCATACATCATGCCACAAAGCAGTAATGTAGTGGATCAAGAAAATTATAGGAGTGTTGGACCAGATAGGCAATTAGTGTGATCTACATTCATTAGAAACTTGTTGAACTGTTGTAAGAAATAAGCTCTTAGTGTGCAACACCTTATTATTTCCCAGTCTGTAATGTGAAATCAAAAGGATGTGGATGTTCAGTACTGCCAAAAGTTATCAGATTCAATACCAAACAGGCTAAAGCAGGTCATCAGAGCTAGAGGCAAGTTGACAGTATACCTAAATTAAGTATGTAAGCTTTAGTTTATTTATTGATAATGCATAAAAGAACTAAGACAAATTTTGAATTGGTACTTTTTTTTTTATACTATTCATCACCTGCTTTCAACAATTAATAGTTTTATTTTATTTCATTTATCATTTTTAGCTGGTAATAATAAAGCTATGGTAAATCTATCACCTCAATATGGGGAGCATATTGGCAGTTTTCTAATATTGTTTTATACAGGTTGCATTTTTTTTTTCCAAAGGAGAATGAACAGGTTATGTAGCTCATATATTGGTATAGAAAATTCATCAAAGTAAGTATTCTTGAGCTTCACCATTTTTGATTAACTGGACACCTACCATGTTATTTCTTAGGTATTGCATTTTGGAGAAAATCTCGGTCCGAATTTCAATTGGGTATGTGTATTGCATGGGCTGTAGATGGAAATGTATGGAGATTGGTGGATGTATTGGAATTGAAATATTTAAGAACATTGTGTGTTGTAAGGTGGTTTGATCAAGTGAGTATTAAAAGAGTAAGAGAAAGGTGTGGTGATAAGATTTATGTATTTAAGAGAGCTGAAGAAGGTGTGCTGAAATGGTTTTAGCATATGGAGGGAATGAGTGAAGAGGGGTTGACAAAGAGGATATATGAGTCGAAAGTGGAGGGAGAAAGGAGAGGAGGTAGACCAAACTGGAGTTGGGAGGAGTGAAAAATATTGTGAGGGGCTGGTGCCCGAACATGCAGGAGTGTGAAAGGTGTGTACAGGATAGAGTGAATTAGAGCATTATGGTATAAAGGGGGGCATCTTACTGACTGTGGACTGAATGGGGGCATATTGATCAGCCAGGGGAAACCACAGAAAAGTCTGTAGATCCTAGTTATAGATAGAGGGCTGTGGCTTTGGTGCACACACGACAGCTGGACTATGGATGTGAGCGAATGAGGCCTTTTTTTCATCTTTCTTGGTACTATCATGTTAACATGAAAAATGGCATAGAAATATGAAAGAAGAAATAAGATATGTGTATTGCAAAGCTTACAATCAAACTTTATCACATAAGATGTATGTGTATTCCATTGATATGATTCATATTTTTAAAAGTTTTTCAAGTGGCAGCTTTCTTAGAATACTGACATAAAGTAATTACCTTAATGTAAAAATTTATTTTCAGAAG
>JAUUDW010403775.1:0-12842 GCA_032361385.1 Panulirus guttatus | reverse complement strand
TGAAACACGATAAGTTCCCAAGTGCACTTTCGTGTAATGATCACATCATCAGGGGAGATACAAGAGAGAGAAATATAGTTAAGATATCCATTTCTGAATGTAACGAATAATAACAACTTTACAGAAGAGAAGTAAAAAGGTAAATACGTTTAACTTAACAACACTGACACGATCCTTCACTTCAGCGAGGCGTGACCAGTTTGTCTACTTGTCCCGTTCTTTCGTCAACACTAAACTTAAGTCCCTGACCTAAATACACCACACACACACACACACACACACAAATGTACATCTTCACTATTAGATGCCACTAACGAGATTCACTTCATCAATTCACGTAACACAGAAGGCCTGAATAGTTGTCAGTAACCACAATTACCACTTAGGACGAGTGACGTGACTTCTCAGGGTACTGTAAGGCAAAGTAAGAATACCCAGTCACATTTTCGTCTCCATATATATAAAATTTGGATTTCCTTACGTGCAGCTGCCTTCAAGACACCCCTGTCGCATCTTTCATAAAAAATCTCACGAGCAATCAACATCAGATAACACATTACGAGTGTTAAAATACGACCAAGCAAAGAGACTGTAATGGAAACATGGATAGTACCTACCTGTAGCAGGTCACAGGGGCAGCACCTGCCCGTAGGAGCTCTGGTAAATGGCCAAAAGGGACAAGCACCTACCTGTAGTAGCTTTGGTAGTAGGCCTCGTAGTACGCGGCGTAGTACTCGCTCAGGAGGCGGGAGAAGTCGATGGCCTCCAGGTCGTACGGGTCGTCTTGGTAGTACTCTCCTTCTCCTCCGTAGGTGTAGCGCCGGGCGTCCTCCGAGGGCCTGCCGGAGAGACGGGTCAGGTTAAGCCCCTTCGTCAGGATGCAAGTAAAGGAAAGGGGATCTGAAAGCATGGACGACAACAAGCACCGCCTACCATGAGGCCAGGTGGTACGACCAGGCTAAAGGGTACCAGAGCAGCAGCTGGATGGAGAGACGACCAGACAGAGAGGCTACCAGAGCTGCAGCTGGGTGGAGAGTCGACCAGACAGGGGCGACCAGCGAGAGGGCACCAGAGCAGTAGCTGGGTGGAGAGACGACCAGACAGAGGTGCTACCAGAGCAGCAGCTGGGTGGAGAGACGACCAGACAGAGGGGCTACCAGAGCAGCAGCTGGGTGGAGAGTCGACCAGACAGAGGGGCTACCAGAGCAGCAGCTGGGTGGAGAGTCGACCAGCAAGAGGGTGGAAGCAGCTCTGGTACCTTGGGGGTGCGACACGCTTGTTGGGGTGACGCAGTCTCGGCGCCATCCAAGGATACACATGTCAAGCAGGAGGAAAGGGGTAGCGAGACAGAGCAAGGGAGGTACCACCACCTCAAGGACAGAAGGTACCTGTTGACGGGGGAAGAGGATGGGGTAAGAGAGAACGCCAACGCCCCACCAGGGTGACTGAACAAGCTGTAGAGGGGACAAAGCCACCCTCAACCCTGAAGAAGATGGAGATAATAAAGTCACACGAGATAATAAACGATGGGAGACGTAAATGGCGAAAGGACAAGAGAAAGAGAGAGACAGAGAGTCTCTGGAGAAAACCAAGACGCAATGGAGTGGACGGAAGAGGACTGAGAGATGTTCTGGGAGAAAGCAAAAACAGTAGAGGAATACAAGATACCAATCACTGACACGCACCAGAATAATTACTCATCACACACTACTGTATCCAGGTGATGCCAGGGATAAAAAGCCATAATATCGTAAGAAACAGTACAATATCCAGGTGATGCCATGGAAAAAGGGAATAATTTCGCAAGAAACTCTTGTTTATCCAGGTGATGCCAGGGAAAAAGGGAATAATTCCTTAAGAAACACTTGTTTATCCAGGCAATGCCAGGGAAAAAAGATAGAATATAATTATATGTGGAAAAATGTGTATATATATCTATGTGTGATGTTAAACGAATAAATGCATTGATAAAGAAAATCCCATATGTATCCAGATGATAACATGCATAACAAAAGTGTGGAAAAAGCTTTAACAAAAGCATGAAGGCATAACAGAAACACCATAACTAATGTTACAAAAATTACACCAAAAAAAGACTTTACCAAATGCTGACTTCAGCATATGCTAACACCTTAATCTATCTATTAACAGTTAAAGCTTCTTATGCTAACAGCCCATTAGGCATACTAACAAAGTAAACATCAGCATATGCTGAAACCCCATTAGGTACACTAACAAACAAATCATAGTTTTTTTTTTAAGAAATCTGATGAACTTCAAATAATGAACATACACACACACACACACACACACACACACACACACACACACACGCACACACACACACACACACACACATCAGGCAAAGGGAAAATTAGTTAGTCTCTCAACCACAGAATCCCAAGGCAGGTCATTCTATGGACTCACAATCTTAAGTACCAAATAGACTTAAGTCAAAACATGCGTCTCAAAATATCTAACGAGAGTCAATTGCTATCAAGGAGCAAGCTCATGTCTCTCTGTCAAACCATAGAAAATCTAAACTAACTCAATGTTAACTATTTGTTATAGAAATTTGAGTCACGTAAACTGCTTCCTATATGAAGGCAAGTCCAGTGACCCTCCTACAGAGTCACTTAAGGTAACTTACATACTTATACACTTGTCACTAAAGTACAGAGGCTGACTGTTATTTCCGTTACGAGTAATAGATTCACTGCATTTCCGTTACGAACAACAGATTGACCGTTATTCCCGTTACGAGCAACAGACTGGCTATTTTGGCTATGAAACTTTACATTTAAGACATTTTTTGAGTTAATTTAGCCACGAAACTCTGCATTATGACCCTTTATGACACACTCTGGACAGGGTGCTTTGATCCAAACAAGGCTAGTGAGACGGTCAAGTAACAAAGGACTCAAAAAAAGGCTCAAAAATCTTTTACACTCAAGAGGAACTAAAGACAGCTCCCCACTGACCCAACAAACTCATTTCAACCCACTGCAAATTCAGCAATGTGACTTACAGGTCTCCTTCGGAGTCATAGCCATATGAGTCCTCAGCAGCGTAACACCTTTGGGAGAATTAGGAAAAAAAAAATCTATGATAAACCCAAGAAATTATCAAAAACTCCAGTGACAGGTTAATGAACAAAAAAGTCTATAGATTAAACATGCAAGGAAACTAAATATTCACTTGAAAAAGGTGACAAAATATTCAAAACTGTTATGAGTATTCATATAAATTATTTACAAATAACTAAATTCCATGCACAATTTTATGTTAACTGCATTAGCTACTTAAAAATATATGAAGACTTGTAATTACCATTATCTATAAAGTTTATTCAAATGATTCCATCATGCAAATCCTGCCACTCTGTAACTGTTCAATAAATTTTGTCTCATGGGCAAATGTTCCCAGCAAATTCTAACTCAATCCCCACTAATTCAAAGTTAATATCAATGATATTCTTAAGTCATATGCGTTACAAGAGAGCATTCCTGAAGCCATCTAAGCACTCCAATAATGACCTGATCACTTGCATCACCTAATCTCATGTTTGACTGGGAAAGTGACTCTGAATGAGAGAGAATGTGTATGAAGATGAGTCTTGGACTGTCCACGAATGTGATGCGGTGGTGCTGACTGGTGTTTGTTTAAACAGTTGTTTAAACATGACAAAAGCACCACATGTAGTTCTCATGTTAAATACCACTGGTCTGTGGCTGAATGTGATTATTTTGCTTCCACTGTGGTCTCAACTTGTTTTCTTGTCTGTTTACAGTGACTGGATGATCACATGACAACCATATTGGTTTCTATGTGTAATACAAGAAACCAGAAGTGTGTGGTAATCCTATTTCAAATCCACAATAGGATTAACTGCCTCTCTTCGTCTCTCGTGCGTTTAGATGGGGTTCCTAAAGTCAGTACTCTGAGTCCCTATCTGGGCTAGGCTAACCACAGCACCTCCAGTGAGATTAAGAATCACAGGCACCACTTCAGTGACTGTGGGAGGCTTAAATTCTTTCTCGTACTCCAGTCTGATAAACCACCCTTTGCCAAACTCCCTTCTGCTACAAGTTCTACAGCTCTTCCCTCTTCTTTCCTCCTACAGCAACAAGTAGCCACCCCCTACCGTTTATGACCCTGACTAGGAACCTTACGGTTTCTACTACCCCCAGCAAGAACACTGGATCAGAGACGCCTCAATTACACTGTATCTCACCTGACCCACATTCTTTCTTTCGACTGTGTGTACCTTCCCTGACCAGTATGGACCAGTGATGAAGCATCCCTGACCAACACTCTCACTCTCGAGCTGGCTACGTACCCTCCCTGGCCTCACCCACTCTCACTCTCAGACCACAGGGTGAAAACACCTCTCCCTAGCCAACACTCCCTGCCACAGTGGGACTCCTCCCTGACCAAAGCCACCCCAGTGTGACTCCCACCCTGGCCAACATTCTCTACCCCTGTAGTACATCTTGACTAGCTCCCCTGGTCACCCCCAACCAGTTCCTCTCCTCGCGCCCTAATCTCCCCAGGCACCTGGTGGACGTACCGAGCATGCTGGGGGCGTGTGAGGGTCTCTTCGCTAGTGGCATGGCGCAGCCTGGCCTTGGCTTTGGAGGCGGGCAAGGGCGGCTTCGACGACACCTGCAGAAGAACGTGGTCGTCAGAATACAATGCACTACTGAGGGACAAACTGTGATTCTGTGACATGAGAAGACACATGCGTATATTGCCCGGGCAAAGGACTCCTGAAGGGTACGTGATTAGAGGGAAGACGTGAGTGCAAAGAGATCGATAGAAGGAAAGAGGAGAGGTGAGTAAGCGTGATGACCTAAAGGCCTGGATACCAGAGACTCGTCGGAACTCACCTGCTGTAGGTCTCCCAGGCTGCTGGACAGGGACTGCGGCAGCGACCACGCCCCTCCTTTCTCCGTCGCCGCCTCCGTCAGGGCACCCATGCCCGCCCCCGCCCCCGCTTCCGCCCCGGCCACGGCCGCGGCCGCCTCCGCCGACGCCCCGCCGCTGAGGTTCCCCGTCGACTTGGAGAGCTTCGCGTGGGGCTTCTCGATGGGGCGGAAGCCAAACTCCATCGGGTCGGGGCTGAATTTGGTGATCGGTAGCGTCTTGGTGCCTCTGAGGTCCCCCGTGCTGGCGGAGTGGACGCGGAGCGACCTCGCCTCCTGCTGCCTCTCCCTCACCGACTTCTGCTGCAGCTGCTGCTGACGGTGGTGGTGCAACTGCAGCTGTTGCTGCTGCAGAACCGCCTCTTGCACGTACCGCTGATCGGGGAGGCTCCTCTCCGACGACCGTCTGCGTCTCTCGCGTTCGCTCTGCTTGCGAATCTGCCTCTCCAGGTTCCGGATCGACTTCTCCTGCGCCTCGTAGAGTTCCTCCTCGCTCTGGGCGCGGAGCTCGGCGAACTTCTCCTCCTGCAGGGGCGGCGACTCGTCCTCCTCGTCCTCAGGGACGCTGTCCCACTCGGAGGCGTAGTCGTCCGAGTCGTAAAGGTGGGACCGCTCTTGCTTCTTCTTCTCCTGAAGGTGCCGTCGGTAGCTCTCGTAAGCCAGGGCTTCTTCTCGCATCCTCTCTTCCTCCTGGCGTTTCATCTCCTCCAGGCGACGCTGCTCCTCTTCCTCCTCCTCTTCTTCCTCCGCCTCGCGTATCTTCAACTCCCTGTGACGCGTCTCTTGCACCGCCCTTCGTTCCTGAGACGCCCTCTGTTCCTCTGGCTCCTTCCGTGACAGCATTTCCCTCCCCTTCTGCGTCTTCTTCTCTTCCTCTTTCCGACGTTCCTCCAAAGCCCTCTTCTCTTCCTCTCTCTTCCTCTCTGAAAGCCTCTTCTTCTTCTCTTCCTTTGTCTTCTGCTGTTCCCCAAGGCTCTTCTGTTCCTCGGGCCTTCTCTGTTTTCCCTCGTCACCTTGCTTCTCCGCCTGTATTTTATCTCTCTTCTTCTTCTCCTCCTCTTCCTTCTGCTTCGTATCCTTCTTCTTCTTCTCCTCCTCTCTCTTTCTCTCTTCTTCTCTTCTCATCTCCTCCGCTTTGATCTTCTCTTCCTCTTTCCTCCTCTTCTCTTCCACTTTTCTTCTTTCTTCTTTCTGTAATTCTTCTTGTCTTCTTCTCTCTTCCTCTTTTCTCCTCTCTTCTTTCTGTAATTCCTCTTGTCTTCTTCTCTCTTCCTCTTTTCTTCTCTTCTCTTCCTCTTTTCTCCTTTCCTCTTTCTGTATCTCTTCTAGTCTTCTTCTCTCTTCCTCTTTCCTCTTCTTCTCTTCCTCTTTTCTTCTCTCCTCTTTCTGTAACTCTTCTAGTCTTCTTCTCTCTTCCTCTTTCCTCTTCTCTTCTTGTCTTCTTCTTTCTTCCTCTTTCCTCTTCTCTTCCTCTTGCCTCTTCCTCTCCTCTTCTTTCCTCCTCTCCTCCTGTATTCTCCTCTCCTCTTCCTCTCTTCTTCTCCTTTCTTCCTCTCTCTGTCTCTCCTCTTCTTTCCTCTTCTCTTCCTCCAGCCTCCTCTGCTCCTGTAGCCTCTTCTTCTCCTCCTCCTCTTCCCTCCTCTTGGTCTCCTCCTCCTGTCTCTTGGTCTCGTCCCTCCGCTTCATTTCCTCTTGTATCCTCTGCTGGTCCCGCTTGAATTGCTCCTGGAGCCTCTTCTTCTCCTCCTCTTCCTTCCTCTTGGCCTCCTCCTGTCTCTTGGTCTCCTCCCTCCGCTTCATCTCCTCCTGTATCCTCTGCTGGTCCCGCTTGAACTGCTCCTGGAGCCGCTTCTTCTCCTCTTGCTTGCGCTTTTCCTCCACCCTCTTCTTCTCCTGCATGGCTATGTGCTCGAACTGCCTCCTCTGCTCTTCGCTGAGCATCAAGACCCTCTCGTCGTCCCTTCGCTTTTGGTTTTCAATCTTCCTCCGCGCCTCTTGCTTCCTCCTCTCCACCTCCTGGAGGTTCTGGTCTCTCTTCCTGTGCTCGGCGAGGATCTTCTTCGACTCCTGCATGATCCGCGCCCCTTCTGCAGGGCTGGTATCCCCTTCTGCCGCCTCGCAGCTGGGGTCCTCCTTCAGGCAGGTGCTGGTACTGGTGGTAGTGGTGGCGTCTCCTCCTCCCGACCGCCTCTTCTCGGCCTTGGCTACTTGTTCCTGGAACCTCCGCTCCTCCGACTTGTAGCGCCGGAGTTCCTCGGGGTTCCTGTTCCGGACGTCGTCGGAAGACTGGCTCTCGTATTTCTTCGTAGTTCCCTTCTTCCTCTTCTCTTCAAGTTTCCTCTCCTGCATCTTCCTAATCTGTTCGTCTCGGATTCTGTTTTCTTCCCTGAGCTTTTCTTCATCTACCTTGTTCTTGACTGGTAACTCATCTCTTCTCGATGTGGATGATGCCTTGTCCTTCTTTATGGTTGGCGATGCCTCTTTCTTCGTGGTCGGCGACGCCTCCTTCTTCGATCTCGATGACCCGTCTCGCTTGATGGACGGTGAACGCTCTCTGTTGACGACTGATGTCTGCTCTCTGGTTACCGTCGAAGACTGCTGCCTGACTATAGTCGAAGACTCCTTGGCAATCGTCGACAGCTGCTCTGTCTTGGGCAAAGGGGATAGAACTCCTTCCAGGGGTCCTGGTGGGTCTCTGGTTACGGTCGAAGATTGCTGCCTGACCACAGTTGAAGACTCTTTGGCAATCGTCGACAGCTGCTCTGTCTTGGGCAAAGGGGACAGAACTCCTTCCAGGGGCCCTGGTGGATCTCTGGTTAACGCCGAAGACTGCTGCCTGACTATAATCGAAGAGTCTTTGACAACTGTCGACAGCTGCTCTGTCTTCGGCACAGGAGACACAACTTCCTGCGAGGGTCCTGGTGGGTCCTTGCGTACACTTGGGGACTGAGGAGTGGGAGTGGACTCCCGCCTCTTGGCAATCATCATCAGCTCTTCCAGCCGTCTCTTCTCCAGGATCAACTGCTGCAGTTGCCTTCTCTTCTGTTCCTCCGTCAGGAGGTGCGGGTCCTGGATCTCCATTGGGGGTTCTCTTGCCGTCTTCGGCACAACCGACTTCGGTATGACGGAGACCTGAGACGAAGAGTGACTGGTCTCTGTGGTCTTTTGCGACGTCTGCGTCTCCTGGTACAGAGTCTGTTGGCTCGTCTGGAACGACAGCTGACCCACAGGCTTCATCTGATGCCCCTGTTGAGACTGAAGCTGCTGAAGCTTTGCGGACAGCTGCAGAGAATTGAGAGATGGTTGATGTGGTTGTTGCTGTTGAGGTATCTGTTGAAGCTGCTGTTGAAGAGGCATCTGTTGCTGCTGATCTTGCTGCTGACACTGTTGTTGGGACGCCTGTTGGAATTGCTGTTGCTGATCCTCCTGTTGAGACTGTTGCTGTTGCTGCTGTTGGGGCACCTGTTGGAAATGTGGGGGCGAGAACACCTGAGGCGGTGAGAGGGTCTGCATGGGCGTCGAGTACGCCGAAGTCGAGGAGCTTGGCAGAGGAGACGAGGACGTCTGCGACAGGGACGCAAAGGGCGGCGGGGTGGCGAACTGGGTCGAGGGAGATGACATCTGGGGCGTCACCCCAAGACTGAACTGGGGCGGGGAGGAATAGCGCTTGACCGGCGACTGAGGCAAGTGCGGAGGGGAGGAGTACCTCGCAGGCGGGGACTGGATCTGCCGAAGGGGGGATGAGGAGTACCTCTGCTGTTGGTGCTGGGGCGAGGAACAGGAGGAGGAGGAGGTCACCCGCTGCGGTGACACGCCCCTGAGGAGGGGAGACTGCGAGGGAGGAGGAGGAGAACTTGTGGACATGACCCTCTGCTGTAGTTCCCTCTGGCGTCGCCTCTCGAGCTCCGCCTGCCGTTCCTCTACTACCTGCTGCTCTAGCTTCTCCTGGTGAGCCAGGTTCTCGGGCACCAAGCTCCTGAAGGAGGGAGAAGGTTTCATTAGTGCCCACTAGGAGGAAGATACACGGTGTCAGGTACAATAAAAACAAGTGAATGACATACCTCAGCTTACAGTAATGGGAATAGATGCTATCTGCATATTTATCAGTCACACTCTATCAACCAATCGACTAATCTATCGATCTATCGTCATTAAATACATTCAGTCTCATGGACTGCATCAAGTATACACACCCTCTCAAACCACTCATACACATCTCAACTACAGAACCAAAGTCTAATCTCAAAGCAAATCTTAATGATACCCAGTAAAGGATAAGCTTTACAAAGTCATCATTCAGGCAAGGAGATGACCCAAGCAACACTGAGAGGCACTGAAGGGGTCATACGTGCAGTGAAATGACCCAAGCAACACTGGGAGGCACTGAAGGGGCCATACATTCAGTGAAATGATCCAAGCAACACCGGCAGGCACTGAAGGGGTCATACATGCAGTGAAATGATCCAAGCAACACTGGGAGGCACTGAAGGGGCCATACATTCAGTGAAATGATCCAAGCAACACTGGCAGGCACTGAACGGGCCATACATTCAGTGAAATGATCCAAGCAACACTGGGAGGCACTGAAGGGGTCAAACATGCGGTGAAAGAGAGTGTGTGGTCTCAGAACGACCCTGAACACCTAAAGGTGTCCAAATCATTACGACTAGTGGATAGAACTACATAAGAATACATCCACATACATCCATATACATCTATACACATCCAAATACAAATATATGGCTTTGATGGTGAAAACAGCTATGTACAAGAGGGTGTGCTAGTGTGACACGTTTAGGCTGCAACAAACGTTGCTCATCACTACAAACGTTTAGGTTACAACAAACGTTGCTCATCACCATATACGCCTGGGTCACAACAAACGTTGCTCATCACTTCAAGCGATTGGGTTACAACAAACATTGCTCATCACCACATGCGTTTGGGTTACAACAAACGTTGCTCATCACTACAAACGTTTGAGTTACAACTAACGTTGCTCATCACTGCAAGCGTTTAGGTTACAACAAACGTTGCTCGTCACTACATACGTTTTAGGTTAGAGCAAACGAAGAAAGTTTTAATTAACACAAACAAACGTTCAGATTCTCCACAAAAAATTGTAATCTATCTAAATATCTTCAAATATTTCATCAAACTTAAAAGGGATAAAATACGAAAATTGACAGCTAGTGGTAACTGGCAACTCAAGTCGCTGATGTAGTTGCCGTCTACCATAATTAACGACAATTTACAATTAGTACAAGATGTTAATGACACATGAAAAAAAAATATATATATATATATCTTTAAAAGATGTTCAGACTCGATAATGTCTCAGATCTATGTTTGTTTACTCCCATGAGATGTGGTTTTAGTTCTGGCGTCGAGCGCCAGATGGCAACACCTCCCCACAAACGGCACTCGGGGGTAGCCCACGTTCGAATTTGTCTGTTTATATTTTTAACAATTATATCACAGCATTGCTCCGCTGTCGGACTTCTTGCTGTTGCTGTTGTTGTTCATTCCTTTACAGGTATGCAACAAGCCAATCTAAAGCGGGGAACCCGCTTCGCCTGATAAACCAATTAGGAGGACGTCTGTGGGTTGTTTTCTATTTCGGACGGTATCCGAAGCCGCTAAAAACGGCTGCTGTTTAATTTAAACCTTTTGGGCCACACTGGGTATCCTTCCTGTGATGTCTCTTGCCACAGTACTTACACATAGTATCACACTGTCATCCCCCCAAGTCTTTATACCCATAAAGACAGCGACTGAGGCAGAGAGGCCACAACACTTGTCTTCTCTTGACCATTCACTACGTGATGTTTTGTCCACACCATATCATCACTATGTACCGGAAACACAACGTCATCACTATGTAGCAGAAACACATCATCACTATGTAGCAGAAACACTACATCATCACTATGTAGCAGAAACACAATGTCACCACTATGTACCAGAAACACATCATCACTATGTGACAGAAACACCACATCATCCCTATTTACCATAAACACCACATCATCACTATGTACCAGAAACATGTAAGCCCATCTTCCGACACATGTTGGTCTCCCCCCACCCCTTTTGCGCCTCCGTATCAATGTGGAGGGGGGGAAGTCGAAAGCCACCGACACTCATCTCCTTAATACACTCCGGACAGTTGGCTCTCTCCTGGTGACGCCCGGCAGTACAGGCCGCCAGTCGCCTCAGGCTGAAGGTAATTCATCCGGTAGACCAACGCCTTTCCAAGAGGCTCCTGTTTACATTGCCCAGATGCGCCCGCGTCAGATATATCGCCGACAGATGACGTTGTTGAGGCTAAATGTGTTGGTCATATTTTCTTTTACCTATTACGAGATCCTGCCCTTGGGCAGCTCGAACCCGTAGCGCTCACCGCAGGATTCATACCCAAGGATCCTACCGTCTTTCTCAAGAGTCGAACCCTCGTGCTCAAAGGTCGTACCATCTTTCTCAAGGGTCGTACCGTCTTTATCAAAGGTCGTAATCTAAAGAGGTTGACCTAAACAACTGGTTTAGAAAACGTGAAACAACGGAGACAAACTCCTACATCCCAGACTGTGAATAAATCAAGCTTCAACGATGAAAAAATATCTTCAATAAAGTACAAATATTAGTTAATCAATAAAGAAAATAATCACATGAATTATCAAGACACAATCCAAAAGCTTGCACACCCATGCACTATGTAAATAAAGAAGGTTATGTGCTTCAGTCCCGGCTCGGGCGCTGAAGCAGAGACACCTACTTCGAGTCAGCCTTCCTGATAGTGAGTTCGACTCGGTTGCCGGCAGCCTTGACCAAGTCATAGGCGTCGAAGTGGCACAGGCTTCGGGCGTCTCGACCCTCTATCATAATCAGCGTGTCCCCTGGGGTGAGGTGCTGCGCCGCCAGTGTGCCCGGCGTCACCTGAAGCAGTAAAGCAAAAGAGTCAGTCCTCTGGGTCGAGCTAGGAGTCGAAACACCCTCAGCTAACCACGTCCGAACGACTCGGAAACTGATCCGGACCGATTCGAACCGTCCGGACGCTTTCCCGAGGCAAACTATAAACACCAAGCGAAGCTGATCCGGAGTTTTCAGACCACTGCTTCACTCCATTCTACCAAACGGCTCGGAAATAATAATACATGATCAAAATCGATCCGAACCATTCGAACCCTTCATACAACAGTCTGAAGCAAACTGCTACACCAAATGAAGCCTATTCACAGCTTCCGAACCCCTGTTTCACTCCGTTCTAAGCTATGTGCACTATTTTGATATCACAGAGCTCGAAAATCGTAAGAGTACTTCACAGCTGATCCGAACCACTCGAACCATTCATGCTAGTATCTCAAACAAACAATTAACACCTAATGAAGCCGATCCAAAGCATTCGAATCACTGTTTCACACGGGCCTAATGCTCTACGAGTTTTTCTGACTACAAAAACATGGGAGCCCTAACTACAAGTGCCTGGCCTTCAATACAACAGCAAACCGGCCCTGAATGCTGGTATTGACCCTTAATAAACCGAGGGGCAGCCCTAAATGCGAATATCTGAACTTGAATACAAGGGCAACTTAGGGTGCAACTCCCTGATCCTGAATACAATCACAAGGCACCCCTGAATACAATCACCTTACTCTGAACACAATAAAAAGGTGACCCTAAATACAACAACTAAACAGCCCTGAATCTAAGCACGTGACCTCAAATACAATCATACTCTGGCCCTAAATGGAAATACATGACCTTACTTACAATAACAAAGCGGCCTAAAATATAAGCACTCGACCCTAAATAAAATTCAGGGAACAGCCAAACAAACACGATGACACACACACACACACACACACACACACACACACAAACACACACACACACACACACACACACACACACACACAC
>JAUUDW010403443.1:0-12842 GCA_032361385.1 Panulirus guttatus | reverse complement strand
GGGGGGGAAGAGGAGGAGGAGAAGGAGGAGGAGGAGGAGGAGGAAGAGAAGGAGGAGCGAGGATGGGTATTCCCACCTGCTCTGATGAATCCTTTGAAGGGGTAGGACATGGGTTGCGAAATAGACCAGAAGAAGAGAGTATGTAGATGGGAAGGAAAGGCAGAGTACTTGGTACTAGGAGGCACAATATAACGTTTCTAGTTTACTCTGAAGAAGCTGAAGACGTTCGTGAAGAAAATGAATGACGAGATGGTAACAAATATTGGAAAGAGAGATAACGAAACAAAATATCCGATAACAACAATAGAGAAATGGAGATGATGAAAGATAAGAGAGAAAAGAAACCAGATTAAACAAGAATAGAAAGAGGAATATATGGCAAAATGGGTTGGATCAGCAGGAGGACGACGACTGTTATGACACAGAGGACGAGAAGTGGGACAGGAGAGAAAGGGAAGACGAAAAAAACCTGTAAATCCTGTGGTGGAGGCGAGGCTTTAGAAACATATTTTCATTTATTTTTGATACTCTAACACACATAACGAAAACTTTCATGTCTTTTTTACCCCACTTCCCCTCTGACCTCAGAAAATTTCATATCGTAAAGCTTAATATTCCCGCACAAGCGGTGCTTAAATTCCGTTGTATATATGAGAATACACGTACAAAATAAGCACACATATAGATATATACGGGACTATACAGACACAAGCACATGAGCAGAGATATACTCACACATATGAGTGAGGAAAAAAAAACATGAAGAACGGAAGCAAACATACTGAGATACATACATATACGCAAGTACACACAGACACATACAAACACACACACAAACACACACAAACCTACAAACACATGCACACAAAAAACTAAGGTCTGTTTAAAACTCTTTCCCTGTAACACAGAAAACTGTCAAAGCAAAGTTGAATTATCATTCAAGCACATATACACACTCCCACACAGCTCAAACGCACAAACATATGTGTATACACAACAAAGTGACATCACGGTGTGCTGTGACGAAGCTAAAGTAGAGCAAAAATAGAGTATAGCTGGATAGAAAAAAAATGGGAACAAAAAACACTGAAAAGAACACTTGACAAAGCTGAGAATAATCCAAAAGCTTTTCTTAAATTCATCAGGAATAAACTGTTAGTTAAAGAGCGGGTAACCAGGCTTAGGGATACCAATGGAAGAGTCATCGAGGGTAATGTAAAGATATACGAGGTACAAAATGATAAATTCAAAGCGTTTTCGTAGAAGATAACACTACAGCCCCCAGAACCAGTCAGACAGAATGGTTAGGAGGTCCTGGAAAGCAATGAAATATACCGGAAATATTTCCTTTGACCTGACCCTTTGCCTTCCACTTCTCACATTTCTTTCCCTGTAGCCATCCTTTTTTTTTCCACTCCCTCACCTTATTTCCATCCTCACTCTACCTTTCACCAATCTCCATCACACACCTTCCTCCTCCTCCTCCTCCACCTCTTCCCCCCAGCGACGGTGTGGTATATTAGCTCTTGACCTGACCTGACCCCGGGCTTTGTGTGCTCAGAGGATGATGGAGGTGCGGGGCGAGTCAACCAGAGCGTCGGAGGCAGGATCGTTATGAACCAAGTACCGTTGGCGATCAACGAAATGTGCCGTAGTTTTATGCCATCAGTTTCCCTGACAGCGAGGAGTGGAAAAGAAGACATCATCAGTTCTTAGAGTATCTTTTTATACCCTTAGCGTATTTTGTTGTGTTTCCCTCTATCTCCCCATAGAGTAGACATCCAGCATCCGTAGTGGTCAGCAAGCGCCAGTAATGTATATGAAAATTTCAACACTTAATCAACTAAGACAAAATCATAAAAATATGTCTTTGTCATTCTCTCCCGCTCTTATCAAGACAAGTGAGACGATAACAATGGAGGAATATAATTCTGGTCAACTAACAAGCATCCCTCACACATGTTATAAACTTCAAAGAACAATACACTATTAGTCACAAGTACTGCAAGATCCTTCAAACTAAATCTTAAACACCAATTACCAAGCACGAGTTGGTTCAATGCTTAGGGTGGGGCAAGTGGGCCACTGGCTTAACGAACTCACCACCTGCCTAAGAACGAAGGTTAACATAGCCAATCGGATGAGAGATACGGTAAACACAAAGAGAACTAGCCATGGTGGAACTAGATCCTGTAATTCAGATCATGGAGTCACTTCTTCTGTGTTGTGGCTCAAGGGCAATCGTTAAGATCCTATTTTTTTCCTGGTCATCATATTTTTCGCTGGAAATTAGTTGAATCTCTACCTTCATTTGTCTATTACCTGTCGCAACACAGATATACATATCTACCTCCATTAATTGTTACAGTTAAGATAGAGTTTGTTTAAACACTTTGTATACACAAACTTTCTGCATTAGTCTCTTCTTGATAACGAATATTTAAGATGCAAGAATGAATACATTTTAAGCAATTAATGCAAAACTATCCACCTGCTTTTATAAACCAGTTTGTAAAATTTGGTGATGTAATGTACACACAAGTGAACACTAACCATGACCTGGCACATTTCAAAAGACAGGTCTTCTACTTTCTCAAAAACTCGTAAATATTTCCTCTTCTTTTCTTTTTCCCTTTCTTAATTCTCTTTATATTTCAATTAAGGCCCGGCCTTGATGTGGACTCTTGTCCGTAACTGAAGCCTTCAACATAAAACAAAACTAGCTCAAGTGATCTAAAAATGTATATACGTACGATCGTCTTTTGACTGTAAACGATTTTCTTGAGAAAATTCTTGTAATATATAATCCTGGGCATAATCCGACTCTAATCCTTCTCTACACGAAACACATGTAGTTCCACGCAGCAAAATATGATCCTGGTTACAGTTATCAACAAACGATTTCGAGGATCCCATGCGACCTGAACCATTTAACTTGGCTCACTGTACTGATAAACATCCAGTTTACGTACAGACTCTTTACCTTTAATCTTTTGTTTATGTAACTCATTACGGTATCGTGAATCATGGGGGAGCTTTCTGTAGGTTTATTAATACAGCCACACAGAAAACAGCTTTTGTGCCGGAGTATCAATTTGCCCAGTGACATTTTTGCAATAATGCTGAGCTGTTTGTAGTGTCTCACTGATATCACTAAGAAAATGTAAAAGTTATGTAGGGACGCTAGACTGTGTATGGTAAGAGTCTGCTACAGGTCAGCACTCCGTTAGCACTGAACCTGCCGTACAAGGTAAAAGAGATAATAAGGATGTGGTTTTTACCTCTCTAAAGCCCCCTCCAGGGCAGTAGGTGTGGCAGTGCAGCAGAAAGAATGACGTAGCGCCTGAGACAGCAGAATCATCAGCAGCACCAAAACGCTTTGAATCCGAGTCAGTAGAATCGTCAGATTAAGTAAACCACGACGAGCAAACTCGACAAAAAACGTACTCAAAGAATACGAAGCACCAGTCTTCAATCTAAAAGTTACAGCAATGGCGTCATTAATCAGAACTAACAGTAGGGTCGCTTCAGCAGGCAGAACGCCAGCAGCCAAGGCAGTAGCAGCCAGAACGAAAAGAGTACCAAGAGTGGAAGGTCCATGCCATATGTTGCGTTCCCTCGGGTGGTAGGGGAGTCCATCACGACTCCCAAGATTTAGTGTAAAAATATCAGGAGCGCAAATGGCAAACAACATACGATCATCTTGATGAATGAGAAGTTTGATATGAAGTCTATTATCTTAAACTTAAAAATTAAAGTGTAAAAGAAACTGCGCGTTCTTCCCCTTTGTGCAACAGATGGCCTTAGGATGCGAGATTATCCCCAAGATCGCTGTACATAAAAGATTTTCAAGGACGTAAGAGCTTATTCTTTATCCTCTTGCCGTGCTTGCTTCTCTAAGTCTTATCTTTATCCATCAAATTACCAGTTAAGACTTCTAATTTCCGCCTCTCTGTTAATGTTGTCTTGCTATATCCACATATCATCCACTTCATCCGTCAAATCTCATGCTAAGGTTGATGTTTACAGTTTAATTATTTTTGCATGTTGGGCTTCGTGTGGTTGTTCCACTCGTCATCCAACAACAGTCTGATGTAACGCCAGGCCAAGACATCAGTTATTACCAGCATCTCCACATTGGCGCCCTCACACCCATCATTCTATCTTCCACCTCCCACAGCAGCCTATTACCAGCGGCTCTAACACCCATCACTCCAGTGACTCGACTAAAAAAAAACTGCCCTTCTTAACCGGTCTTACACCTTATTCAGCTTTCCTAAGGCGGAAGCGTCTCATTGGCGGCCTCACGCGTGGGTCTGTGACGCGTTCCTCCTGTCCAGAAATGGCGGACTAGGTAGCTTGTGGCGGATCAGTGACGGTCCCCATCTGTCCTAAAACGGCATTAGGTCTACGTCCTATTGGCTAGTCATAAAAGAGCTGTATGGTGGTGGTCATGTTTGTCTGAATGTTGATGACAGGTACATTCTCTCTAATGTGAATGGCTTCTAATATCTGTGGTCTCCTCCGATCACTGCAACTAGTAATGATTCTGGTGTTATTCCCTATAATCTCCCTCGTTAGTCTCTTTCCATGCCTCTCGCTCCAACAATACACAGACCTGTAGACCCTCTTACCGGTTAAGGGAATATAAGGGTATAGTGAAAAGAAGTGGGAAAAGATTTAAACAAGAAATATAATGGTGTGACATATAAGAAAAAGGATGATACTAATTTTAGGAAGTGTTACAATATTTCTTGTGTGGATGATTTTTACCTACGAGGGAGAGCGCTGTCATTACCGATCTGGAGCATACGAACAGGTAGATTTCTTATAGCTTCGTTTTGATCTAATATTCTCCAAATGTTCACGTTGCATCGTGTAGGTGCTAACATATAAATCGGCCACATGAAGATTGAATATTTCCCTCGTCTTCCGAGCCTCTGTCAACAGGTAATCAAAGCTCGCTTGATGAGAATATTGTTTTTTCTTTCCCTTGTATGTTAGACAGATGTCTATGAGAATAATTGGCATTCTTTTAGAATCAATATTCTCTCCTCTCTATGAACCTGCACCGTTGGCGAGTTTGCTTACAGTGTACTGATCTGCCCAGAAAACAAGGTGCAAGCGATGGATAATAAGATATACGCTTACATTAACCTGCCACCCTCAATGTTAAAACTGCAAGAAATTGCCGAGCGAATTTCGTAATAAACCACCGGAGGAAATAATTGATTATAATTCTTGAAAGGATCGGTCATGAAACTCAATCATGTTACGGTAAGATTCTGTGAATATGATCACCTCGCCGTCAGGGCAGATAATATGACGGGAGTAAAAACCTGAGAAGCAAAAGCTAGCACCTTAAATACCTCTTTCATCGCCTGACAAATGAAAGACAGCGGAGCGCTATCTCTCCCCCTGGCCTGATCGTTTGATTACCTGGGCAAGAGGGGGGTTTTTTTTTTTTTTACATGGGTTTCTGGTGTGTGTTGTATGTACCTTCTTGGCGTTCGGGAGAAGTGAGTGAGGGAGTTTAGACACCCGTGGTATGTGTGTCAAAGAGTGCTTTCGCTCCCCGGCTGCTTTATGATATCAGAGGCGAGTAAGAAGAGTCGAAAGAGAGGGAAGGCTGGAGATCTAAAGGAGGTCAAGGGGGTAGATCATATACATAAAAATCACTCGCTTTATGCGGGGTTTGTGCTCTACGTAAACCTCGCATAGAGACAAATCGCATACAGTGAATCATTGAGCAAAGACAAATGAGATTTTTGCGATAGTGTGAGTTATAGTGTCCCATATGTATTTCAACCAGATTCTCGTTACATAAGTAAATTAGGAATTACCACAAAGATTAACAGAAGCGTCATTGAATTTATCTGGAACATAATGTCTGCTAAAAATACACCAATACTCATCAAAATAAGCAGGCAATCAGGAACAAGGGGAAGAAATGGTGGGTGCAGCGGTGGAAGAATATATAGTGGGAGAGGTGGGTGCAGGGTCGTCAGGGTGTGAATCAGGAAGAGAAGTTCAGTCAGGGTTACATCAATTGGAAAATGTTCAGGCAATGGGGAAAGTAAAGCTGATGAATTTGATCCACTTTCAGGTATGGGGGTTGGCGTGCAATGACCTGTTTTTATTCCTGAAGCAGCAGGAACGGTGGTAGATGTTGACGGTCTTGGTTCCGAGGCAGGTACAACGGGAGAGGCAGTCTGTGGTCTGAGAAACTGCAACATACTGGTCTGCCTAAATGTTCTCTGTTTCTCATCATAGAGTTTCTTGTACGACATGAGGATAATGTCAAGACCACGTTTAAAATGCAAGCTTCTCTCGACGCTTGGCTCATCATTTTGCAACTCTTGTACAAGAGTATAAAACTGAGAAAACACTAATGGCAATTCTTCCATACTCAAAACCTTTACCAGTTGAACTATGCCCTCTTCATCTTCTGTCGATCGCTCCGATCCTAGTCCATGAGATCATCAATACTAAGCTCTCCATCATGGGAATCAATTAATTCCATTACGTCTTCCTGTTGCATATCAGAGAAGCCTTCTCTACCCACCTACCGTCCAATGACAACAATGATGCTCACAGTCGTCCAGAATTCAAGTTCATCAGAAAACTTGGTACAAGCTTCGTGGTCTGGACTGGCGGATTCTCCTGTTACCTTCACGTTATGGAGCTTCTGACGTCGAATAAACTTATCTACCCATCCTTTACTTGCTTGAAACAGCTCTGGCTCAGCTGCAATGCCTTCTTTACAGAATTGTTTATAAACCTTCAGAGCCATAGACCTGAACTGAAGGTTGCTAAGGCTACTTTTCTTCTTCATCTCATGCTGTGTTTAATGAGAGCATTTTCTCCATCTTCATAAGTGAATTTTTAATCTTTGTGGTTACCTTGGCAGACAGCATTTCAAATTTTTTCTGCCTTCTTTATGTTGTGGATTGTAGTCACTCAGGTTGTAAGCACACCGAAGTGTTGACAGTCCCTCACCAGGATCAGTGTCATAAGATTTCTAGCTTCATTTCTAAGGTCATAGAGGTTCTCTATGCTGGTAATTCGGTAAGAAAAGCTGTTTTTGGACACTTGGATGCCTAATTATCAAATGCACTCACAGTGGTATGCAGTAAAATCCCATTAGCTGTTATACCCAAATAGTACAAGTAGCACAGATTCACACAGTGGTGGTAACTATGAGACAGATGGTGGCAGGAACTATGAGTGCTCCACCTAGAACCCATACTTACTCCACCTGCCAACCCTCACAGAAGTATTGGCTTTCTTTCTACAGTGCCAACACTCCCTCACCAGCATAAGCGTGTCATAAGATTTCTAGCTTCGTTTCTAAGGTCAGGAAGGTTCTCTTCAGTTTAACTGCTGATTCTGAGATGGAATATGCTGGATCTTTGGATGTCATATTTACAAACACAATGACTGCAGGTTATAAGAAAATCATGTTTGCAAGTAAACCCAAATCGCACAGATTTGCACACTTTGTTGGTAACTGCGAAACTAATTCTGATAGGAATGTGGTGCACTCCACTCAGGACCCACACTTACTCCACCCACCAACCCTCTCAGAAGTTTTGGTGCGCTTTCTACAGCTTGTTCTTTTCAAGATATTTTAACCTTTTTGTAAATATTTACATAGAGCAAATACTAATATATGTAAGCAGATATGCACTACTAAATGCATTGATCTTCTGATGCTTGGTGATTCTGGAAATAGTTGTCATGCTGATGATGAAGTCCTTTATAAATGCCACCTTGGACGCACCCTTAGTCAGCCTTTTGCACATATCTTTTCAAGGCTTAAGACATTTTTTTTGTGCTTCATGTGAGATGTATATGGCTTTCAGGAGCTGTCAGGCAATTGCAGACGATGCTTGAAAGGGGCCATTGTCCACAATAGTAATCAAGGGTGCACAGAATATACAAATGTGCAAGACCAGCACAAAATACTGTGTCAGAGTGTACATGGGAAATTGGAAACCATCATCAGCTCTAGAAAACATTGGTTGGTGAGTATGCTATTTGCTGTGGTGTGGTGGAAATGCAGTTTGAAATACTTTTATATATCTTAATTTTTCAGTTTTTTTTTTCGGATATCGAAAGGTTGCCGACCGTAATTGAAAAACATGTGTTGGTTTGAACATTTCATTCCCTAACATTTTGGATAACAAGTTTTAATGTACTTCAAGATTGTACAAGCTCCAAGTCGGGTAGTTCCCTTTATGCTACAGGGTAGACCAAAGTAAAGTTATCTTTACCTCTTATTGCACTTGGCTAACCATTTGCTTTTGCTGGTGATAATGCTTTTAGTTACACAAATAATGAACATCAGAATCTGTAGCAGTATTTCTAAAGTTCCCTTGATACAGTAATGAACTTGCTGACATGATAGTTGTGGGGACAAGTAGGTATGTAGAGCAAAAATTGATGGAATTGTTGTGGGATAATGGAGGTATAAATTCTACCCTATCACAAGTAATGGAATAATAGGATTTGCACATTTCTTGGACAAGTTGTTATTTTTCTGTTATATCTTATGCAATTGGAGTTCACTAGTTATGATGGAGAATTTTTTTGCCATAGCCACCCCTTTGAGAAAGTTCGAGTAGGGAATGGGCATCAGAGGTATAGATAGATAGATATTTGTAATACATTCTACAGTCTTAAGTACATAAAGCTAATTTAATTTTTGACATATTTTTGTTACACAAGTTGAGATAATTTTGATTTGCAGCAACTGTTTATTTCATTAACTAATATTTTCTAGCATATTAGCATTTGAAACAAAAATATTTTGTTGCTTTTTTTCTTTATACAGATTGAGTATCCCATATCTGAAATGCCTGGAACCAGAAGTGTTTTGGATTTTGGATGTTTTGAGATTTTGGAATATATGCATATACATTATGAGATAACAGGATGGTATGGAAACAAATGGGTTAGAGCTGAGATTTACCTCAGTGTTTCGACCAATCAACAGTCTTCCTCAGGAGATATTGATTCCAGCATTCGGCGGGACTATGTTCCCCAGCAAGCGATGGTCACCCAGTTGGATACCTTGGCGTGTTGCTCTCTGATTGAACACTAGTCCTACTGCTTCCACTCCTTCACAGCGATCTCCTCTGCCTGACATGACCAGTAAATGATCCCAGACCTTGTTTTAATGTTGTCTTTGGTATCGATGTAAGCGGCTTACATCGCTACCAAAGACAATGTTAACATGAGGTCTGGGTTCATCTGCAGGTCACGTCAGGGAGCAGAGATTGTTGTGAATGAGTGAAGACTGCAAGACAAGCGATTCAACCTGAGAGCGAAACGCCAAGGTGTCCGAGCGAGTGACCATCACTTGGGGAATGCAGTCCTGCTGAATGCTGGAATTGGTATCTCCTGAGGAAGACGTTGAACAGTCAAAATGTTGAGGTATGTCTCAGCTTTAACCCATTTGTTTCCATACCATCCTGTTTTCCACATTTTTCATGATGGATAATTGATACATAATGGTATATATTAGGGATGGGACCCAAGTCTAAACACAAAATCCATTTATGTTTCATATACACCTTATACACATAGCCTGAAGGTGATTTATACAATACTTTTAATAATTTTGCACATGAAACAAAGATTGTGTAACACTGAATCATCAGAAAGCTAAGGTGTCACAACCTCAGCCACCCAGGTGGACAGTCTCTGGTTGTTTGGCATCACCTTATCCTGACTCTGAATTTATATACTACTAATAAGCAATCATATTCTTACATTTATTCACATATAGATACTTCTAACAGTAAAAAAAATTATGAAGTACCATTAATACATTGAAAAAATAATGTGTTTAGGTGGGGAATTTTCCAGTTGTAATGTCATGTTGCTGCTGAAAAAGTTTTGGATTTTGGAGCATTTTGGATTTTTGGAATAGGGATGCTCAACCTGTACATTTCAAAACAACGTTTTTAAAACAAATGATTTTTGGAACATTGAAAAAAAAAGTCAAGGGAAGGGGTAATGAAGACAGGAAACATAGATTAAAGGAGTCGTATGATAGAGAATATTCAAGAGATGAGGCCCCATGAATGTAAAACAGTTACAAAGTCTGCTACTCAAAAGCCGGGAGTGTTGTTTACATGCTATGATAATTTTTCTTCTGAGCAGCTGTTTCATATTTTTTTTTCCCAAGTATGGAATTCTCACACATTTGAGGGTAGCGTATCGTCTGCCTCTGTACTAATTAGTGTAGAATTGAAATACTAATTAGTGTAGAATTGAAAGCATTTCGTCTGTTATTACTCATGACATCACCTGTTTACAATTTTCCCTTTTATTCGGCAATGTTGCTGCTCTCCCTGAATTCTGTTATTATTTTGCCATTGTGTCTGAATTGTCTGAATGTGTCCCCATCCTCAAGGTTGGGACACATGGCACACATTTGGCTGCTGCTTTTAATAGTTTCTGTGTCAAGACTGGCCCTTAAAGGATTGGCTGCTATGATGCCTCCCTCTTCCCTCAAACAGCTATGCTATGGAATTCTCCTCCTTTGCCTTTCCCTCTTCATATAACCTTTCTTTTTGTAAGAGTTGGGGCTATAAACACTTGCCATGTCCTGATTGCTTCCTACTTTTTCTTTTCACCCAAGATGGTCTTGATTAGGGCATGATTTTCCCATGCCATGTTGGTCATTATGAAAGAAAAAATTGCAATTTAAGTGAGACTTGGAATCCTATAAGAATAGTGCAGAATGGAAACTAAAGATTATTGATGTATGTTTTTCCTGTTATGATAGGAACCACCTTTTGAGACAGTTCTTTGTTGACTAAGGATTGGTCATACTATTTTGACTTGTGGTCACTTAATGGAGAGATCTGCTTCAATAAGTGACACCTGAAGTTGCAGTATTACCCTGGAACATGTACTGATAGAATGTCAAAAGTATAGGAGTTTCACAGTCATGAAATATGTGATAATAAGGAATGAAAGTATTGGTTAAATTTATTTACACAGGAATGTAAGTCTTTAAGAGAAACCAGTATATATAACTCTTCACTTATGTTTTTAAGATTTTAGATATCACTTTCATGCAAAAAAATTCTTAATATCCATTTTGTTCTAGCCCTAAACAAATTCCACAAAATCAGTCAACCACCGCTGTAACCTTCCCTCCTCTGAGCTTGTTATGAATTGTTTTAAATTGTTTTATCACCATTCTACAACCACTGTTGCTAAAAGCAGTGAAAAGCAGTTTTCTAATACTAAAGACAAATTCTCTGTTTGAGCAATAACTTATTATTTACTTCTTCTTCTTCTTCTTTGTATTATTATTATTATGCTAAAAATTTTTATTCCTGAGTAGTAAGTGTTTTTCCTAATTGCTTATGTGTAAAAAGTAGTGAAACTTTGCTTCTGTGACCAGGATGATGATATTCTGAAATTTACTGGTTTCCAAATGGACATTGGGTGAATTTGCACATTTTTATTCTCATAAAATCAGAAAAACAGGCAACCTATGAATAACAGTTGACATGTATTTACACTAATGTTAAGCAAAAGTGATCACAAAAGATTTAGAAGTGAGTAGTTTTTTGAGATTTACGATTGTGCTATAAAACACTTTCACGAATCAGATTCCAAATATAATCTCCCATCATGTTCTCATTAATGTTCTTTAGTAGTGGCGTTCAAAGTCCAGTATATCAGGGTAGAAACGCTCGCCATGCACTTCTGAATACGCTCCCATGTTCTGGAATTTATCAAGATGGGTGTCAAGGACATGGACTTTGAGGGACATCCTGCAGCCCATTTTACTGTAGTTCATCACCATAGTCTTAACCAGCTTCACATAGTTTTCAGCCTTGTGATTGCCCAGGAAGCCCCAAACCACTGTGACAAAGCTGTACCAAGCTGCTATCTCCTTTCTAGTAAGCTTCTTAGGGGAAATTCCTTGCACTCCAGAGGCTTCTTTATATGTGGTTCGACAAAGACACCAGCTTTGACCTTTGCCTCAGACAGCTTAGGGAAGAAGTCTTGAAGGTAGTTGAAGATTGCAGACTCCTTATCTAGAGCTTTGACAAATTGTTTCATAAGGCCTAATTTTATGTGCAGTGGTGGCATCACCACCTTCTGGGGGTCCACCAGTGGCTCTCACTTGACATTGTTCATCTCCACAGAGAATTTGGTCCATTGTGGCAGTCCCACCTGTTGTAGTGCATTGTGGTGCCCCTGCTGTCCCAAAGGCAAAGATAGCAGGGAATTTTGGTAAAACCACCTTGGAAACCCATCAGGAATGCCACTATTTTGAAGTCTCTGATGACCTTCCAGCTGTACTCATCATACTTCAAGGTGTCTAGCAAGGTCTTGAAACTTGTATTTTTCTTTGAGGTGCACTGTTTGAGCCAGGGGAAGAGATGGGTACTTGTTCCCATGATGGAGCAGCATAGTTATGAGTAGGGCTCGGATTGTTATGCACTAAATAATCACAAAATATGCATGCAAATATGCTGTAAAAACAGGAATATATGCATTTATATGCACTTAAAAAGTCGCTTATAAAGCCAAGCATGCAGGTTATACGGAAATTGAATAGTTCATAGAAACTAATTTTAATGTGTATTTGCAATACACAATGGATTTAACATATATATTTGAAAGAGCTTAAAAAGATAAATATATAAACATGGACTTACATATAGAGTGACATAATTCTTACGTAATGTTGATTCGTCAGGGACTATTTTTCCAGCACACTGTTCTAGTAATGACTTTAGGCATTTGTTATTCAGTTTATATAATGGAATATCCGCTGAAACAAACGCCTTGCACAAATCAGCGTT